>VZRR01013418.1:275015-422641 GCA_013398015.1 Oreocharis arfaki | reverse complement strand
TTTTTTTTTTTTTTTTTTTAATGTTTCTGAAAACGTAAGCTGGAAAAATTAGGCTTTTAACAGTGTGGAAGCCCAGAGTTGCATACAGCAGCCATTACCAGTGCACTTTCTTGTTGCCGCGGATCTCAATCACCTCTTTTTGGAACATTGATTGGGTCTCAGTATCTTATTTATTCCACACATATTACTGCCACACCAAGGATCAATGTATTTCATGACTCAGTAATGATTAAATGCAGTCCTCGAAATCTGAAGATTAAAAATGCACATTTCATTAATTTTTTAATAAGTTGATATTTTGGTAATGGTTGTGCTACAAAGCATTGCAGACATACCAGATGAATGTAAAATATTAGATGGTATAAAAAGAATCTATGTAATTTAAACTCTATTGATAACTGAGTTACGTTAAGAAAAAATCCATGCACAATAATCATCTTGCATTCATCTATTAGCCTGTCCATGGATCTGTGCAGCACTCAGACTGCCTTTGATTTTGCTGCACAGAACATTTTTCATTCATGAAGTAGTACAATCTTATTAAAAATTAATTTAGAAGCATGTTTAAAAATTAAACATATTTATGAATTAGGGCTGCAATGATACAGATCTTAGAGAATAAGTTTTGCTAAGTCGGAAAAAACAGTTGAATGTGAAGACCTCTGCTTCTACCTGTTCAGCTGTAAATATTTCTGGTGACACTCTCAGCAGACTAGAAGATCTCTTGAACTGAACAAATTAATGTTTTGCTCTTGTTCCTGCTGTGTTTGTCACAAACCACCTGTGCAGCAAAAAAATTACTTTTTGTCACTTTATCCTCAACACTTTGGGATTAGCTGCTATTCTAAAAGTTATTTCTTTGGTAGTTGCAAAAACAGATGAGTTAAAAAAAACCCCAACCAAATCAAAAAACCCCAACCGTCGTTTCCTCTCCCAGCGGGCTCTTAGCTTTTCTCTACCAGAAACCAGAAGGCTGAACAGAAGCCAGAACAATGTCAAATTAACCTGAGAATCTTCCAGTACTTTGTCATCCTGTGAACAGATGATTTTCAAGTTTTGTTCTATTTTGTAAGAATGGCCCACAACAACAGAAGGGGTTGCTTGTGCCAAGTTATTTCATTTACAATTAGCTCGAAATGAGCTGCCTAGACAAAACCAGGTTTTGTTTCTGAATTTGTATTACCTGACATGCAGGACTTTACATAAGGTGACTTGCACAGAGCACCAAGGAGAATAAAAAAGATACATATCTTTACTAGCTGCAACCAATGCCAAAGTTTTAAATTGCAACTGAGATACATAAGTTTAACTGAGATGTATATATAACATGATAACTTCAGGAATATAGGTCATACGTGAATTTTAGGATTGTTTACACCAGCAGCATAACACAAAGGAGTGAGGAGCAAGAGATGATCGGCTCATGATGATCATAAAAAGCAAATGGTTCCTTGTAAGGAAAAAACATAAAGGCCTTTCCATACTGGAGATTTGGGGCTGGATTTGGTCATTCCGTGTGTATTAAGAATTAAAATAACTTCATACTGTATTTATACTTTACATTATATTAATTACATTAACTCACGAGATTACTTCTGCGGGCCTACGTATTCTTTACAATACATGTTCAAAAGCATTCAAGCAAAATTATTATATGAAATATGCATGATAATCACGTAAATGCAGGTAAGTGAGATTTTGGTTGATTTCTGTGTCAGGCTAGAGTACAGGAAGAATGGTCTTCTCATGGGTTTTTTTTTAAGTAACCCTGATTCCAATCCCTTCCAAAAGTTGTGAGGTTAAAAATTATTTGGGAAGGGTGGGAAAATGAGAAAAAAACTGTCAAAACAATCTCTAACTGGAATACTCAATTTAGGACTATCTGGAAGAACAAATAACGTCTCGTGAGATACAAGAATAAAGTTCCAATTTCAATTCCTCACAAGAATGTTGAGAAAGAGACACATGGTGTTTTCCCTCTGAGCAACATATTCTAGTGATTAGAACAAAGTCTTTTCTGGTTTAATCAAGCTTTTTTCCCTAAAAAGTATAACAGTTCTTAATGAAGGGTGGACCTTACACCACTGTGGCACATACTGGCTTAATTTAACCATAACATGTTTTGAAATGCTCTCGTGTTTCCAAATGAGAAATACCAAAACCTGAGGTTTTTCTCCCCAACATCTTCCTACAACTGTCTTTTTTTTTCCCCCTGAGCTAGAGAGAGTAAGTCTGGACCGTAATGATCTCAGGTGACACCATGCCAAATCCTTTCCCAGTGTATCTGAAGTGACATGACAGTACATTACACAGTGAAGGAGAAGTTACCACCATTGTGACCTGATGAAACCTGAAAAGAATGCTTTAGCTTTTATATTATAGATTATTCTGACTTTTAGCTAGATAAAAGTAGAATACTTTGATCCAGCATTTTCATTTGCTGTTATCCAGAGAATAATAGGATGACAAAATTACTCCCTAGAATTTTTGCATAACCCCAACAGACAAAGATATAAAAATACACTCTGTGGGGCTTTTGATATATAAGACATCTATAAAAGGATCCAAAGGCATTGTAAGGTAGAAGCATTTATATTTCAATTTTTGCCTAAATTGATTGTACCTAGGAAAAAAAGCAACTTTGTTTTAAATCAAAAAAGCTATAACTATATTTTAATCTAATGTGAACCTTTTTCAAAACCAACTCATATTAGTCGAAGGCTGAGCCCTTCAGACATTATCCACCTCAGTGAACCTCACAGGCTTTAATGGGATCATTTGAATATGATGACTATTTCAAGGTGAACAGAGGTTAAAGGAACAGGTCTCAGATACATGCAATAAAGAGGACACAAACAGAAGAAACACTGTAGAATATTTTTTTTCCTAATATAAAACCTTTTTATATCACCTGAAGATTTTGATTTTGTTTATCAATATAGTTGAACCAGGAAATATATTTAGAACCCTCTATTTCTGACCTCATCCACACTGATTTCACACCAACATCATTTCATAACTTTAACTGTATAATTTTTGTTTTTCCTCATTGCAGACAGTCAGACCTAAACCCTTATTATCCCTCCAAATAAATTGCTCATTATTTTAACAGCTTCCTGCAGTCAGAGTTTCTCAGCATGTATCACATTCCTATTTCTTAAGATAGAAATGTAAAGCAGCTGGGGGTCTGCCTGATTTAACGTCCAGATCTGCTTAGAGGAAGCAAAGATGATTTTATGTTTCTCTCTTCACTGATGATATGTGGTCTTTTAGCTTCTTCAGCTATATTTAGAAGGACTTATCAGGCAGCATTACTGAGAAAAGAAACACAAACTAAGGCCAAGTCTCAAACAAGGTAATCAAAGTTACCGATGTCCTGCTGGGGAGTTTCTACCACCCCGAAATCTGCTGGGAAAGTAGCAGAGTGAGCTGTAGGCAGTTCAGGACACTCCTGGAATGCATGGAGGATAACTTCTTGAGCCAGCCAATAGACAGCCCCACAGAGGGAATGCAATACTGGATCTGACCAACATAAGGCAGGCAATAGGGGACATCAAGACTGGAGGCAGCCTGGGCTGTGGTGACCCTGCATTGGTGGAGTTTGCAGTCCTGAGGGATATGGCTTGGATAAGGTGTGAAGTTAGGCCCCTGTACTTCAGGAAAGCAAACTTCCAGCTCCTCAAGGATATAGTCAATAGGATCCGCTGGGAGACTTCCCTCAGGCACAAGGGAGTGGAAAAAGCAGATCTTCAAGGAAGTCTTCCACAGAGTGCAAGAACTGGCAATTCACAGGAGCAAAAAATCAGATGAGAAACCAGCGTGGCTAAGTAGGGAACTGCTGGTCAAACTAAAGGGAAAGAAGCAAATACGCAGGCAGTGGATGCAAGGAAAGGTACTCTGGAAGAGTATAGAGATGAAGTTTGGGTGTTTAGGGGTGAGGAAGAGAGAAGCTGGAACTGAATCTGGCAAGGGATTCAAAGAATAACAAAAAGGGCTTCTATAGGTATGTTAACCAGAAAAGGAAGGTGAAAGAAGGTGTAATCCTCTGAAAAACAACAGCAGCAGACTGGTAACAGTGGATTAGGAGAAGGCTGAGGTGATCAACTTCTTTGCCTCTGTCTTCAACATCAATCTCTCTTCCCACACCTCTTGAGAGGATGAATAGCAAGATGGAAACTGGGGAGCAAAGTGCTTCCCACTGTAAATAAAGACCAGGTTCATGACAACTGAGGAACCTGGATGTACATAGATCTATGTACAGAGAGCTATGAGATCTAGCCCAGAATCCTGAGGGAAATGGCTGATGTTGTTACCAAGCCACTATCTATGATATTTGAGAAGTCGTGGCAGTCAGGTGAAGTCCCAGGTGACTGGAAAAAGAGAAACATTGCACCCATCTTTAAAAAGGCTTGGATTTTCAGGGTACAAGTGGTCAATCTAATCCCTGTAAATAGATATGTGCATATGTAATTCCAGCACAAGTAATCCTGCTGAATTAATTAGTGTTTGGAAAGATGATGAAATATTTTCATGTCTTAGAAGGTTGAAGGCTGGATGATGAAACACTCAAAAATTTAGTATTTTATCCCCGATTTACAAGATTGTAGCAGTATCTCATTCCAAGTATGAAAACTGAATTATAAATTAAAAAATCTACAGATGAAAAGGCAGGCCAGGACATCTGGGGAAAGATGCAAAACCTGAAAATCTCTGTTCCTAACTACTTTACTTGGAAAACTGAAAATAAACATTAATATAGATATATATCACTTGAAAACATAAACTAAACTTTTGCATATTTTTGGCATAGCACAGCAATTTAACTCATTAAATATGGCATTTGACTTACGCCAAAATCCTGAGAAAGACAAGGCTACATGTTTTGACCTGTAAATTGCCTACTTCCTAATGCTACAGACTGTCTAGAAAAAAAGGAATTATTTTCAATTTCTTAATAAGTTTCCATGTGAACAATTTGTCTAAAATAACACCTTCACCTAAACCAAATCATTTCTGGATTAAATGAAAGTGAAACACATCCTTTCTACAATTAGTATAGGACCTTCTCTTTTTGTTCCATATGCAAAATCTGTACGAGAAGAATCAGTACACACTATGGAACAGAATCTAGTAAGTCCAGCAAAGAAACAAGATTATTATGTCTTAACGGGTTTTAAGGGATTTCAAGTGCTCCTGTTGAGCACTTAATACTTTGGACTTAGTCTCCTACTGAGGTATTTTTGTCAGCCAAAGACAGAATGGGAAATGAATCAATGTTTAATTCTACTTTGGCCTCCTTGTTCCATCTCAGAGCAGGTTACATGCAGCATTTCTTGTAGAAGATACTTTGGTAATACTGTGTATTGATACACCGATGCTATAGTGGATGTGGCTGAATGCGTCTGTGAGAGATACACCCATAGCAAAGGAAGATTAGGGAGTGATCTCGCCAGCAAGAACCAAAATCTACCCTATTGCCCAACTGTTGGTTTGCTCTATGGCTTCTGCTTGGACTCTGCACCTGGTTCTCTCCAGATCAGTTCCATTTAAAGACACCTTGCAAAAGATCATAGGAATGTCACAGCACAACTTTCAGATCCCTCTGTAGTGCACAATTATCACAGCTTCTACCTCATAGAGCAGAACATCTTAGAGGCTAAAAACCACCTTCACTAAACACCATGGGCAAAGGCTTGATTCAAAGGTACTTGAATCAGTGTAAGATCTTAAGATTCCAATAAGCTATGGAAACAGAAGCCAATCTTGTGTCATATCTAAGCCTTCTCTAGTTTCTGAAATAGATCTCTGTGAGTGGGACACACTAAAGGATAAACCATACACTTGTGCAGACTAGGAGGGTACCATAATAAAGCGGGAAGCTTGTGGCTTTCCCAGCAGACCTGTCTATCTGCTCCAATAGCAACTCAGTGCAAACTACGTGATTCCAGCACTGAGTAGAAAGCCCTTCTGAAGACAAAATGAACCAGGCAGATAGTCCCAGAGGCATGATTTTAAACAAAGATAGGTTTTGCCAGCCAAACCAAGTGAAGCAAACAAATGAACTCAAACTGACAACCCTCATGACAGTAACTTCTAAGTTTTGAGAGTTAATCATGCTGCATTTTGACAGATCACTGATGAAATCTTTCAGACTTTCCTTGTCAGTCATTTATTAGCAGACATCTAATGAATAGCATATAAAGTAGGCTTGTTAAGTATAGTGCCTGCTGACAGTTCAATTTAAAAGTGAAGGGTATAGAAAATTCACTCAAGAGCAACTGTCAGTTTTTCCACAGGAAAAGTCTCCTTTTTGTTAACAGTCTGCACAGGTCTGGTAGGGATGTTCTCCATCTGTGTGACCCTGGCTGCCACAGGGATACAACAACATTTAGCAAAGAAATGGTCAAGCACCCAGGGAAATACTACTGGAATTATGACATTATCATATTAATATCCTTGCTTAGGAAAGATAATTAAAAGATACACCCTGAGGTGTACCCATTATATTCGAAACTGATTTTATTCCGATTTTTCATTTTACTTCATTTAAAATATTATTTATGAGAGGAATTATTATTGTCTTTAATTTAAGCTATCTCTTTTCTCAACATAATACAGCACGTAAATAACATCTAGCATTAAATTTACAACATAAAATGCATTTTTATGAGAAGTTTCCTATTGACTTTGGAAACAAAATACAACAAAACCAAAAAATCCTTGCTGAACATTCAAACCTTTAAGGAAAGAGATTAAAGCAGATTCAAGAAAGCATCCATCGATATTTTTTATATTGAAATTTTATCTTCTCACATACAAATACATAGGCCCATAAAAAACCAGCATTGATAAAGAGCACAGTAAGACAAAAGGACTGAAATGTGAATAGAAAAGCTTATTACGAGAAATGGATAAAACATCTTTTTTTTTTTTAGTATATATTCTGAAGGACTACAGTTTTTGTGAAAGAATCTTATAGGTTTTCACTTGCAGTCTTCCAATTTTCTGACCTATGTTGGTTTAAAAAGTTGAAACTCAACTAGTTTTACAATTATATCTCTCAAGCAGGATATCACACTCAGGGACAAGTGAGGCAAGAGCAGATCAACTGCTTGCTGATGGGCAGGCCAGGCTATCACTACAGAACTTTTGCCTCTCTTCATAAGGTCTTTTTCAGTCCTTTTTGTTGTTTACCTTGATAAACTTATTATGGTTATGAACTCAGATGAATTGTTGTCCTTCATCCTGACCTACGGACATGGCACGGGACCAGACTGGTGATAGAAGACTGGAAATAGAATGAAGGCACATAGACTAAAGGGGGCAAATGAAAAATACAAAAGACATTTCAGCACAGCTTAAACTAGGCAGAAATACAGCAGACCACAAGGAGATGCCCATGAAGAGAAGCAATCATTGTAAAAGCACAATGATGGCCCTTCCATGTTGTGTTTTTTTAATAATCAGCTAAATTAAAATATTCTACAGTGGCTTCCTAAGAGAAAGAGCTGCATGGTTTCCAGACAGTGATAGGAAGATGTGAAGAATACTAATTTCCTGCAAAACATGAATCTTCAAAAGGTATCTCTTTTATATAAGAAAGGAATAAAAAAGGGAGGAACTTTTAAAAGCCTATGTGGATTTGAAACTACTGTTTCCAATGTCATGTTGAAAGGTTCAACACATGCAGAGAGTCCTTAATTCCAACAGTGATTCTAGTGGTGTTCAGAGATTGATACATCGATTTTAATCATGTTAATGTTAATCATGATTAGTAAAATAAAAATATACAATAGGTATAAAAGGTTTCATATGCTGATGCTGTATATATAGATGTACTTGGGAAACTCTAAATCCAAGCTTAAAAGAGAATATCTGGCATAAGATGGGGGGACAGTGTATACTTGGCAGTAAATTATTAACACCATTACTTAGAAACATAGGAAAACAGCTGCACATATAACTCAGTATATTCAATTACTATTTTCTCAGGCAGTTCTTCCTGGTATCTGAAAATAATTAGCAATTTCTTATCCCTTTTCATACTGCAAATGAAAGCACTGAGGTGACTCATCAGTCTGCAGGCCTTCCTAGTTGTCTAGGATTACTTTCTGAAGCTCAGAAAGCTTACTAATAGTAGTTACACCCTATTACATGCAATATTTTCAATATTGCTAAAATTTATGCATTTAATACATGTTTGAAGTAAGAGTGGTGAAGGATATTTTATGTAACTTTAGTCAGAAAGTTATATCTGAAGTTTTAATATAGATTTTTCCCTGCAGAAAGAGGGATATGTTGCATGAAAAACAGATGCTGAACAGTAAGGCAATAAATACTGCCATGTAGAGAATCCAAAGAAGTTTCAGCTGTTTCAACGCCCACAGCAGACTAAAAAGTGATCCCCTGAAAAATTACAGATATGAATACTCCACGGCTTTACAACCTCTACAACCAATAGCAGTGTGTATACTGCTGCCAAATTACACTTCCATGTTTAAAGAAAGGGTGGCATTTTATATTCATTGAGAAGGATATGACTGAAATGTGGCAATTTGACATCATGAAAGCTACAATTGCCTTAGATCTGAGTATCTCTCATATCTCAAGCAGAATAAAACCCCTGGAGAAGTGAGACTGCAGCTATTTATTTGTAAAGGACTTAGTACAGTAACTCAGATCCTGAAGCTAATCTTTCTTCCTCCACCCAATCTTTACTCATATAGAGAGAAAAATGGTCTTTCTTCATACCTCTGCAAGAACTAGATATGGATGAAGTCATAGCTGTGCCAAGACTTCAGTACGTGTTCCAATGAAATATTAATTACTTTTAAGAGGTCCCTTAGCACAGAAGCTCCTCCACTTGATACAGAAATCCTGCAAAAAGTCCTCCTTCAAAAGGAAGGAAGATGCTGGCTCTACCTTCAATTCAAAGGAATCCATCAATATACAGCTGCTCCACCAAGAGTCAACGAATGCTGGCCAGAGCAAGGTTTCCTGTGAAAAAGTCAAAAGACTGTTCAGGGACATCTGTCTGATGGCTGAATGCATCTGTTGTCTTCTGCAGGACTACCACCTCTGCCTACTGTCAAAAAAGGAAGCGGGTAAAGCCCTGTAACAATCAGTTATTTCCTGAGAGTTAGAGCTGTTTGTGAAAAATATTGCTCTGCAATCTAAGAAAAGTAAAGTAAATTCTCCAGCTTTCAACAGCAGCATCTATATCTGCCTGCTATACATATTGGAAGTTCATAGAGGTAATTGCCCCAAAAATTTTAAAATAAAGAAGGAGTCATACAAACTTAATTGTATATAGAACTATCTGAAACACTTTAGAAGTTTCAATAAGCATTGCCTGATTTCAAACAGAAAGAAAGTCATCTGCAGAGCTGCTGATCTTGGAGAGGACCAGAAGAGTGACCATCTAAATTCCTCAAAAAATATAAAAACAACCCAGTAAAAATTACTGCCCTCACAGAAAGATAAAAAGCAAATTGAATGGACATCAGTGGCCAATCTCATAAGTATCCAAACAGTAATTTAAAATCCTACCAATTTCACTGCCTGAGGAGGCTGCCAATGCACAAATTCATTTGTTAAAACAAATACTTCGGACAGTTTGATAGCCAGATCTGTGACAGCCGTGACAGTCCGATGACTTTAAAAAAAAGGAACAAGAGAGATATGGCACTTAATCAGACTCACCAAGAGTAAAACACATTTCCCTACTTTGCTACTTTAAAAGGACTACATAGGCCCCAAGTTTTTTACAGCAAATGTATTTTTCATCCTGAGTTGTCATTCTGAGGGACAGATTTTCAGTGAAGTCTTTCTTTCTACAAATACTTGTTGCACCAAAAAGATCAGAATAAAATTATTGATTGTTGATGCATTTCAGAAAATCAAATAAGCTGATGCAGTTGGGGTGAGGTGGCTGTATCCCATCCCTTCTGAATCAACGGGAGATCGGAAAATTCTCAACAGCCCAGACTGGATGGACAGTTAAACTCTTCACTGGTCCTTGAGAGACTTGCATGTTCTTAGACAACTTAGCTACTGTGACTTGATCACAAAATCGGGTACCAAAATAAATGACAGATTTGGGATCAGGGAGTTTATTTTGGTTTTGACCCACACCAGACAGGTAGGAACCATGGGACTCACATAAGGATGAAAGAGATCTCTCTACTGACCTGTCTTTCCAGGGCTCTGGCACTGAGAGCACGGAAGTCCTCTGTTCTGAGCCTGCAGCACCCCACAGCTCAGTCTTCTGCAGATTGAAGTGGTTTAGATCAGGTTAAAACCTTCAGTTCTGTACAGCAGTGCAAGGCATGTCACAGGTGGAGACTGAAAAGTGTGGTACATACGAACAGGGTCTGGGATGCCCACAACCCCGGTCTTTGGGATACCTCGCAATCCTGGCATTGCCACTGTAGGCCAGTAAAGAAAAGGAGCATGAGACACACACAGATAAGTTACTACAGACTTAAGAAATATTACTCAGAACACTTAAATTATTACTCCTGGCTATTTTATGCACATTTCGATTTCAGGTTAATAATGGCAAATAATTACTGACACTTATGAGAAATTTGTGCAGAGCAAAACTCTTGAAAAATACTAACTCAGGCCCTTAGGTTCATTGTGGAAGATTTTTAATCATTGCTATCACTGCCATGTGGGCTATAAACAATAAATCCTGTTAAAAAGAGCAAAGAAAATGTCAGAACACTGAAAAAATGTTTTCCTTTCATACTTACCTCCAAACTCAGACCTAGCAGTAACTTCACGTTCATCATCTTAGGATGGCTACCACAAAATAAGCCCCATCATACTTCAAATCATCCAAACACATATCAAAATACAGATGTAGTGGAATAGCAGAGTAAATTATTTTTTTGTTACTCAATCTGTGATGCCCTAGTTGTCAATCATGATAGTTACGGGATAGTTTTCAAGACTAGTCCCAAGAGTCTAAAATATGTATCACTAAAAACACCACTTCCCTTTCAGCCTTCATACTCTGCAAATCTTCTTTACATCTCCATTCTAGTGTGCATCTAGTCACATTATGGTCACAACAGCTCTGCCAGATAGCTCAATTATTTAAGGAAAGCCATACCAGTGTGTCTACTTTTGTTCAGATTTGTAATCTAGATTTATTTATTTATTTTTAGATAAAATATACAAGCACCTAATTTCCCATTCAGCAGCTTCAGTCATTTGCAGACAACTGATTTACCTGTGGATTATACCAAACCACTCAAACAAACAGGGCTTTATAGTTTAAATGACTTCATGTGGATATTGCCAAGTGGATAAACATGACACGTTTTTTCTTTCTGGTTTTAGACCTGTGCCTGTCACCTTTCTGGTTTATATGTTTTCCTTTCAACAATGAAGTTCAGCTGCTTTCACCATGTTGGCCGTTATTCATATTTGGTTACCTGAAATGACAAATACTGCTCAACTATGCCTCCATAAAATTGTCCATGTGGGTTTTGTAACAAAAGCAAAAAAGATTCAGAGATAAATGATTTAGTCTCTACGGCTCTTCGAAGTTGGTCAGCCTTTGACTGCTGAAAGATTAGAGGAAATGCATCTTGCTCTGAGTAATGAGTGAGGAGGGAAGAATCTATTTCTTAAAAGTAAAATGTTACCTAAACTATGGATCAGCTCGAATAGAGGTTTCAAGATGCAGCTTTGTAGGAATTTGATAGATTTCACACCATTGGCTGACCAATTTATTTTCTGCCAGCCAAAACAATGTTTGTAAACTGTACTGCCTGGTGACTGATGATGCCAAGGGCAAACAATGAACAGAGAATAAGAGAAGAGATGAAAAGAAGCTCTGCTGGCATAATGAGAAGAAATGGTCCTTTATCATCCTATCATGCCTATGGCTCTGCAAGTTATAAATCACTGTTCTCTGCCTCACAGCCTGGGATAAGCACAGCAAAATAAATTCATTGAAATAAAATGTTCAGAGTGCTGCATGTATTTTGATGTGGTAACAGGTTTGTTTCCCTGACAGCTTTACAGAAATGCCTCTTTTGTTGGAATTAATCCATGCAGACATAAACTGAGCTGACTTCATGATATACATTAATATCTATGCAACAAGAAATGGGAAGCACACTTTATTTGATAGTGTAAATCAGTTTCAATACCAGTTCGAACTAAACAGTGCTCTTTCACTGCCTCTATGCCAGACTCAGAAGACAAGAGCACTCTACTGGGTCTCATTTCCTTTTGAATAATTCAAACCAAATGCAGATTGGTTTATGATTTGCTGCAGTTTGAATCTCTCAAAGTAAGTTTAATAAGAGAGTTACTGACTTCAGTTTTCTGTTTTTCAATCAGGATATTATTAAAACTAACTGTAAAGAGGGTTCTGGACCTTTGATTTTTACTGTTAGGGAAGAATTGCTCTTTGATGTGATTCATATAACACTGTTATTTATACATATACATATATATTTATTTACACCTACAAATGAAAGAGATTTTTTATTTACTGATGATAATGAACAGCTCTTCATTGAATGGTGTATATCAAAACATTTACCCCATCCACCCCCCCACGAACAGACCCTTTTTTGTATTATTTCTCATGGTTTCCACGCATTCAGATTTGCAGTCTGTATGTGAAAAGCAGTTTCAAGGCAAATTATCTAGACATTAACTTTTGTCTATATTGCAATATGATTTGTAGATATATTATAGATATATCTAGATATATCTATAGATATATCTGTGTATATATTATATACAGATATATCTGTAGATATATTGTAGATATATCTGTAGATATGTTGTAGATATATTATAGATATAATATAGATATGTAGATATCCATCAAGTATATGGATATACATATACGTCAAGTAAACCTAAAATTAACTGCTGTTTTAGGTTTGCATCAAGTAAACGTAAAATTAACTGCTTTGGCAAAATTTCTCAAGAAACTACCCTCATTGTTATATAACGTATCTATCATACTTATGATTTCTCATTTCATATGTCAGGAAAGAATTAAACACTGCTGTAAGGACACCTAGTTTTCTTGTGAATTTCCTTTCCTGTGTGTATTTGATTTAATCTGAAACAAAAGACACAAGAAACTCAGTATGCAGGGTCATAATTAATCATTAACACTGATTAATGAAACTCCTCTGTCATTAAGCACCCATAGTAATATTTAACTTCAAATAAAGAAGTTTGACAATTCAGTCAGTGTTTTCATAAGAAAATAAATAACTAAATTGCTTATAATATAGGAATTCAGGGAAAGTTGAAAACAGGTTGTAAAACATCTCCTACTAAAACCAAAAAGCAATTGGCAAACACATTCTTACATGTTGGTTTGGAATATGCTGTAATAATATTAACATTTTATATTATGGGTATCCCTATAAAATCCTAAAAACCTCTGCTGACCTACACTGAAAGTTGCAGTAATGTAGGCTTCAGGAGCACATATAAAAAATACTAATCTTTCAGACAAACTATGCCAAATCACCCAAAGTTTTAGGAGGTTTAGATGGAAAATATTCAATCTCTCGTAAGAAATCAATTTTTTAGTGCACGCATGTCCTTTGGGTAGCTACTTCTTCATTTAGTTACTTCCATTTTATTTTGCTCCAACTGTCTTAATTGAAATGGAAATAACATTGCTAATAAACTACTAGCTCTGGGCTTCAGATTACCTGTGCTCCCAGAGGACTTCTGAAGTTCAAATATGGGAACTTGTTCTGAAAATCTCCAAATAAGGTGCACCAGGGGCCGCAAGGTCTGACACAGAGCTGTTTACACAAAGACTACATTACATTGTATGATGCAAGTGCCTGAGTTAAATGCTATTTCTGAAGGGAGGGTGTAAGCCCAAAACGTACTTACCTACTAAACACTCCTCCCCACCCCCATGAGCTCTCCTCTGAATAAACAGGAGTGACAAACAGAAGATTTAGTCCATAGGTGCAGTTAGGTCACAACTGACTAAAATCATAATGCGTCTAGCAGACATTTGTTGTACATAGAGCACAGATGGGTGCTCTGTAGTCTAGCACAACAGAGAAGCATAAACTCAACCCCTTTCAAAGAATGAAGCAATTTGAGAAAGCAAGCTGGTTACACGACCTTGTGATGAGACACTGCCTTGAGCAGCGCTAAAAATTCCCCTTGGTACGACGGTGCCCCATAAAGTCCATAGGCCTAGTAGTGTGATGGCCAAAATCACTGGATGGAGAGTGGGCAAAAGGGGTGGACACCTACGTGCTGCAGAGTGAAGGGAGGAGGGACAAGGATATCAGTTATCTGCAGGTTCTAAGAAATCTAAACTGCTTAATTGCAATCTCTAACATACACAATCAGTGTGCTAACCAGCAACCAGCAGGAGGAAAACAGGCATGGCTGTGTCTCTCTGAATTAACAGATTCAGTCTGGAGAGAAACACTTAACCCAAAGGCACACAAAACCTTTGTGTGGAAAGTTTCAAATTTGGGGAGACTTATGAGATGTTAGTGGGCATCTCACAGAAGCTAAAATAAAACATTGTTAGAGCTCCTATGAGATACAGATAATATCCAACAGCATAGGATATTTCTATATCACTCCCCTCCTAATTCAAGGGTAAATGTTTGCCAGGATACCAGCAATCCCGAGTTGATTGTAATCCAGAGGAACAGACAACACTTTCATATAGTTATGTAAAAACAGTTGCTTCATCAAGACTAGGAAAGGCTGGGGGCAAAATCAATGGGAAAATGTAAGTAGAAAAATGTATGTGAATCTCAATACAAGCTACTTAATTTGGGATATTTGGAGGCCTGATCTAATCAATCATAGCTCCCCCACCACGAAGTGATAAGTGTAGTCCAAGCTCTTCTGGTTCAGTACAAAGTAATGAACAGCTGCTAGAAATACAAAAAGCATTCATCATGAATTGGAAAAAAGAAAAATATTAAAATTAAGAGCAACTAAATATTCTAAAGCAAGTTGAGAAGGGTGGGAAAAAAGAACGAAAGGAAGCCTTATGAAAGCACAGAGAGCCAAAGAAACATCAGCAGCGACTTAGGGTCTTCAGCAGATAGCAGCAAGATGCCAATAATGACAGAGTGCATGACAAATAGTACTAAGTGTACAAAGTTCAAGTACGAAAGCTGAAAACCATATCAGATTTCCCAACCATACAAGTACTGAAAAATACTCACCTGTGCCTCAGAGCCAGGAGTGCTGCACCTCCTCACTCTTCCCTGCAGCACAGGAGTGCACACCAGTGCAACCTGGTAGCCAGGCAGAGGCTCCCACCATCACACAAAATCAATAGGGCATGGATGGGTTGTAAGCATAGTCAGCTGTACTTTTCCTTCTCCATGATCTTCTTTCCAGGACTGGAAACTAAGGAAGTGGTTGTGTGATGGACAGGGAATGAGGGGCTACTCTGCAGTAAATAATTTTGGGATTTTTGTTGTGTTTCTGGTGTAATTTTATAACAGGGAAAGAACCTTTGTAATTGTTCTTATTTTTTTAAGACGTTTACATAAATATTGAAGCATCTCATTAAAAATGATGGGTCTGTATAAGAGTATTACTGCTGTGAGCAGAAAATCATATTAATGGCATGGAGGCATCTGCTTATAGAGGTGGCATTAGAAAATTATATGTTTGTATAACAAAAACACGAGACTAGAGAGCGTATTTGAAACACCTTCAAATTAGACAGACTGTTTTCTGCCTACATGAGTGGAATCTAAACTACTGAACAATGTAGTTGGTCTTGAAGTTATGGTAAACGCCAAGACAGAGCAATTCTCTTGCTCTTCAGTAAAAAATAATAGCCTGGCAGGCTAGAACTCCATCACCTCTCCTGGGCTGATCAAGAACTTACCTCTGTATGGTATGTTTACTCTTCTCAGCTAGGAAAAATGTAAAGGGAATAAAATATGATATCTCATTATTCTATTCATTACTCTGGATCATCCAAGCTTGTTTTCATAAAAAATTATCCACACAATTCTTTTTTTTTCTGAACAAAAATCTATATATGTAATTTCCTGTCTAATAGCTTGCTTCCCAATTATATTTCTGACCCNGAGGGAGGGAGGGAGGGAGGGGGGCAGGCAGGCATCTTGGAACTGAGGTGACCTCCTTACCGTACAGGGGACACAGAATTACTGTAATGTAAATAACTTTGTGCCATCCACACATCAGTCACCTCTCCCCACAGTGTTAGCTATCCCAGGCCTAAATTCCACCCACTCACATGCTTTATGTCTATTCAATGATCCATATCTCTCATTTCATTATGAAATCAGAGAGAAAAAATGACATTTATAGTCCTAGTAGGAATCAGAAAGAACACATTCATGAGTGCAAGTAATGCTCATTTAACACATTTAAAAGAAATACTTAAGAAATTTGGCTTTAAAAGACCCACAGCACATTCTTTCCTATATTTTATTCCGACTTCCAGCATCTTTTAAATGCATTTTATGAACATTTCTGACCTCACAAAGAGGGTAATCATCAAATAACACCATAAAACATTTTCACTAGCTTTCCTCAAGTAACAAAAGAAATTCTAATACAACAGAAACATGCTTTTCCCCAGTGTTTCACTTATTTAAAAGCATTTCTTCTTGAGTTCTGTATGTGGAAAAAGTGATATAAAAGCAGTATTTAGAGGATGGGTTTCTAATTCCATCAGACAGAAAACACTAAGGCTCAGGTAAAAATCTGGTATTTTCAGATTTTTTTAATAATCTATGTATGTTTATATATAGGACTGAAATTAATGGCACAGCATTGTGAATCAATATTAACCAAAGTGAAAACTAAACGACTAACATTAGGCCAATGGTATGATACAAATTGGAAGGTAAGTTTTTATGCAACAGAAAAAGAAAATTAATTTTTAAAAGGACTTCAAATACATTTTTGAAATAAATTAATACTATTTTAAATCCCATCAAACTGTAGGGATTATTTTAAATTAATCTTTTAAAATCCACTTTTAAAAATCCTTCTAGATGTAATCTATGGTTGAGATAAAAAACCCAATTCCATTTTATTTTTTTTTAGTTGTTTATTTTCCTGGCAAAACAGACTATTCTATTTTAGATCACATGAGCTGCTGTTAGAGTCAATGAATAATGATATTTCTTATGCAGCAGGGGCTTAGTCAGGCCACATCATCTGTGGTTTATCCAAGGGGATTAACCATTCATAATCAAATCCAGGTGGATTAATCATGTCCTGGATAGGAAGACTCAGAGCTGGCTCTGTGCAGAGCCAGTCCAGGTCGTCTGGGCTTCTTAGAGTAGGTATGGTGCAACAAAGGTACTGCTCTGTTTCCAGGCCATATCATGTACAGAAAAAGGTTCATCTCTTCTGCATTGTGCAGAACCTATTGAGCCACACCCAAAGGCCCAAGCTAGTCATATTCACTGCAAATTAGTTATCTTGAGCCCATGAAAGTATTGAAAAATATGATGCAGAGACATGGGTGGTCGCATGAGGTCAGCTTGGGTGCTGTGGGTTTTGCCAGTCCCCTTTCAGATGCTTCTGCGACTCAGAGCAGCTGACAAACCTCGGTTGCTGACTAACAAAACACTGGGTACATCTGTCGTGGATCACACAGCTTAGAAATCCAGAGTTGGTTTTGGAACTGTCCTCTCTCATTAAGTGACACAGTCAAATTCATGAAGTACTACACTCAGGTATAACCTCGATGCTAGAGGAGCAGAGCACTGGGGGCTTCACAGGCTGGGTGCCTCTGAGACAGCACCATGTTATGGCTGTGAACAGAGCAAGCCTGAGCTCTGTGTGTTGGAGAGAAAGACAGAAGCCTTCCTGAACTGTATTCCTTTCCTCATAGCTGTACAAGGGCAATCTACAAAATCTGTCACAATCTTTAACTGTGCTCTCATTTTCTGCACTGGCTTTCATACAATGATTTGGAAGGGGAAAAAAAAGGCAAAAAAAACGGGTAAGAAATAAGACTTAAGAGGAAAAGCTCATTTACCTAGCTTGTTGTTTCATGTAGAACAAGGCAATTTTCTTCTTGGCTTACAGCAAATATTTTTTCATCACCTTCCTTATGTGCAAAACATCTCTTTTGGCTACAAAATCTAGGTAACAGCTGAAGGTGAAGCATGAGTTCAAAGACTAACAGGAATATAAAGCCATTTGATTCCACACAACAAAGACATGCAGTTTGCTAACAGATCACAGACACAGGAAATATTTTTGTTTTGCTTATCAAAAGCAAGTCAATTACATGGTTGCATGGAGTATGAAAAAAAAAGCCTACATCACTTTACATATGAAAGACAGAGAAAATTTTGCTAATTTTATTGTTTCTCAGAAATAATTATTTTTAAAAGCCTAAAAAGGAAACAAAATCCTCGCCTGTATTGTCCAGGTCTTTGTAATAAGCAAACTTTTCTAGAATGTACTTAAAAGCACTTGATTATGAAAAAAACAAACACATAAATGCAGATTTTGGAAACCAACTGACTCCCTTACAAAGCTTCACCAACAAGCCTGAAATTATTTATGTGTTCCAAGATAAAAGGGATCTTAGTAGCTGTAATTATGTATTTAATAACAGTCTAATTAAAGCCCACATCTATTATATATACTGTCTTGTGAACAGTCATAAATCAACCTAGGGAAAAGCAAGTAGTCTATTTCTTCTCCCCACCTGCTGACTCTGCAGCCAACAGCTTGAGGAGACGGCAGTTTCACAAGACAAAAGAATGATAAATTGTCTGAATTTCTATATCTGCACCTTTGGACTGGACTTTCACTTTTTCACACATCCTTTTAGTTCTCCAAATAATACCAGTACCTGTACTAATAAGGGTGGCATTGATACAATGCATGGTTTGATGTGCCTGATCACTGCCGCCACCTAGACTGCATCCAGCATATTCTATTGATAATGAAGGATTTACTTCTACAGGAAAGATCACCTATTGGGTACTGAGACCTCTCAACTGTGGGAAGAGAGACACTCTTTCTAGGGAAACAGTCTCCTGCCTGTGCTTTGGCACTCCCCATACCCGCCCTGCTGGGGCACAGTGGTGCTGTGCACACCTGTGGACCTGGGTAGCTGCAAGTCAGCTCTGGCCCTGAAACTAAGAAAGAATTTGGGTGACCTGTGCATGTGTTAATGAGACCTGAAAAAACATGGGGTATATGAAGTGGGGCACTTACTTCCAGAGCAGAGCAGGGTGAGCTCCAGACATCCAGGAGTCCAGGCAAAGACAGTTATTCTGCCGCTTTACAACATCTGGAAAGATGCATTCACCTCTACCTACTTTGCACCTGCTTACTTGAGAGTGAAAGCAAATGCAGTAGTCCTGCATATTAACAAAAAGCAACCTGGAATTTCACCTCTGACTCTTCAAGCAACCTCAATTCTAGAAAATAAAAAGCATGATGCTGCCCTAAATATCACAGCCACGTACATCACACAGAAAGAAATAATTGTTTCTAATAGTACAAATGCACACTAGTTCTCATTCTTTCCAAGTAATGGTGGAACAAACTCACCAGGACCACAAATGGAAAATTAATAGTGCTCCAGGCTTTTTTAAGACATCCTCTGACACAGAACTGTAAGTGAAAATAAACAGAAAAAATGAGAGAATTTCTGAGAAATGAGAACCTGGCATACCAAACATGGACCACTAGATGCTCCCAAGGAATTTCGTGGGGCTACCAGTTGCCAACAGGGGTTGGACTCAGGGTAGCATTTCTTGCATCAGCTTAGGTGCTTTGACTTGATAGATAGTGCAAGAAAATTAGGTACCTCAAGAAGGAATCTGCCTAAAGGACTTAATTAAGAGATGTTCCCATCAAAATTTCTGCTCCAGTTATACAACAATTAATAACTTTGGTAATGTAGGGTCAAGAAACGAAGAAATTCCCTATAAGCACATTGTGGAGTCGGCATTCAATGGGATGTGGGATCTCTCCTTTAACTTGGAAAGAACATTAATTTGAATTTGGATTTCCCATGGTTTGTTTATGGGCTCTGAATGTTGGTGCAAGATTCATATAATAGGTTAGGCTGGTGGGCACCCCTCAAGTTCCCAACCGTCTAGTCCAAGCTTCTGCTTAGTAGAACTAACTTCAAATGTTGTTCAGGACTTGAGGCAGCGAATTTTAGAAAACCTGTAGTGTGCAGATTCCACAACCTCTTTGAGCAAGTTATCGCAGTGTTTAATCACTCTCATTGTGAAGTATTTTTTCTTATGTCTAATCTCAATTTTATTTGTTAATACATGTAAAAATTGAAACTATCGCATCTTTCTTCTTTCACTGTTCACATCCAAGATATGTTAAACCCCCCATCCTTTCTGTTCAGGTAACCATGAATCTGGGCTCCTCACATTCATGATCAGCCTAACCATTAAACTAAAGCCAATCTCAAAATGTTTATTCCTCTCTAATTTTTTTTTAAATTTCATTTTAGATGGCAAATTATTAATTTAAATACAAATTAACTACTGCATATATGAGGTGGACTTTGCTGTTTTTGTATACACTGCTTGCAATACTGTATGGTTGGAAGATTTAGATGCCAGGTCAGCATCAGATCATTCCCCTATTCATCAGAAATTGTGCTTGTTACTGAATGAAAAACAAGCCTAAAAAATTAAAGTTTTCCTGCTTCTGTACCTTCATCCTGATACAGCATAACTGTCATTGTATATAGAAAAAAGAAAATAAAAGGAATACCATACACTTCTGCTAAAAACAAGTCAAGGGCAAGAAACCTTAGTGGTGATTTCAGACTCCAAGTACTCATATGGATATTATGTCAACACTTTTTATAAAAAGTAAGAGTAAGGAAGCGAATTTTTAAGTTACAGATGATGAAACGTCATTCTCTTTTCTTCCATTTAAAATAAAGATTATTCTTGACCTTTGCAGAACCCCAAAGTTCATTGTAAAGGAAAACTTAGTAGCTGCAGCTTGTACAAAGCTAAACAAGAACAAAGGCATTCTAGTACAATAAGTCCAATTTAATATATGTTCTTCAAGGACTTTTGGTGTCACTTGCCATGTATTTATAGGTGTCTTACATTAAAAAAGTTATAAACTAGGTATTATTTTCTTAATCTAAAAAAGTCCTTTTACAGTGCAAGGAAAAAAGTAAGTTATCTTGTTGCAATTCAAATTGAAAAATCAAGAATAAGTTTAAAAAATTGCCTTTGTCTCCTTGAAAAATTAGAAGACCAGGTTCTGATACAGAAAATTCAAATAATGGTGGTGTTTTTCAGTGGTGACTGAGAAGTAATTGAGTAAGATAAACAAAGGTGAGCATCATACAATAAGTTTTTCAAAGCATATTTTTACTTAACTGAATAAAAGAGAAATTGGCTTATATCCCCATTTACCCTTGGTGCTATCCACATGGATTTTGAAGAGTGAATTATCACAAAAGAGCTCTGTAGCCACTAACATTCAGTGATAAAATGATCAGCAAATCTGTAGACAAAAAAAACCCCTTTCTAAACTTGGACAGAAACAGAACAATTTGGAGGTTTTTGGGAGAAGCATGTCTGGTATTTTGTTTTCTTTTTGTAGTTGAGGTAGAGACCAGGAGCCCAAAAGCCCTGTGATGTTTATGTAATAACGCCTACTTTTGAAGGGCTTCTGGAAAAGAATGAACCCCTGCCTTTCCTGCTCTTTCCTTGTAGCTTTCAGTCTTCTCTGTAGGTTGTTGTATGGGAATACATAGTGATGACATCAATATTCTTTATCAAGCATCTACTGTTTGTGATTGAGGAAAGATGTCTTTTCCTGATCATTTTCACTATGTTCCTGAGTCTTAAAATAAATTGGTAGCAGTAACATTAACTTGGATCCACACATAGAAAAGACTGGATAAAATCAATCCGCTGATTCCTATATGTTAAATGAACATCGAAATATCAGCACTTGTTGCTGAAAAATCAGTTCTTGTTGGCGAAATGGTACCCCACCTCCCAAAAATGTCATAGGATTTCACAGAATAGCCAAAGAAATCAGAATTGCATTCCTGGTACACAATGCATGACTGATAGAAAATTAAGATGTGTTTAAATTGGTTGACAACGGCAAGATCGAAAATGAGATGAAGACAACAACAGAGATGTTAAATAAGTTTAAGAATAGAAAACTAAATAGAAATGTATGGAAGCAAATGAAGAATGGAAGAGTGAATTAAATTGTAACAGCACGAAAATTATGAAAAGCAGAGTAAAAAAGATAAAGATTAAACATGAAGACTATGAAGCAGTAATAGGAAGAGATATGTAATGGAATCTGCCATATAGAGTAATAAAGAAAAGCAAAAGAGGGATATAGTCTGGAAACAGATCAAGTGTTTAACTTTGTAAATATTACTTACTTGCAAGGAAAATTGTAATTTATGCTTGATATTAAGGTAAGATTTACCTATATCTTCAGTTAAAATATAATGCTAGAATCTTCATTTTTCATGTAAAAGACTCCGTAAACTTAAAACATAATAAATAAATAAATAAATAAATAAATAAATAAACAAATAAATAACCCCCTCAACAAACCAAAACAGAAGATAGTGCTCTGAGATGGTCCAAAAATGTTACATGTGCTTTTGTGGTACTTTAGCACTGAGGTACTTAAATGCTGAGGCTTTTCAAATTCAACAGGAACATTGACCAGCAGATAAGGGAAGGAAACAAAATATATTGAAGCTATTCTTAACTGTTTCACCAAGCCTAATACACAGACTTAGACTTACATATGTTTTGCAATATAGAAGAAACTGAAAATGAGATGTTAATACCAAGGGCACTGATTCAGAAAATAAAGTTAATTTCTACGTGATAAATTTGAGATTAACAGAAAAAATTGCAGTTTTTGTAGCTTTGAAACATACAGAAAAATCAGTCCTGACAAAGGTTGGTACCATGGGTTATTCAGTGAAATGATGCAGGATCTATATCAGGAAGGTATGAACTGAAGTTTAGAAGGGACCAGACACGAAAGGCATCTAGGAAACAATGTCTTCGCAAAAGAACTGTAATAATCAATCAATCAATCAATCAACAAAATTAGGATATTTCTTCTTCATTCTTGTACTAGTACAGGATGTTGATTATATAGGCTGAATAGGTTTTTTTATTTAATTTTATATTCATCATTTTAATTAAATACATAGAGTGTCTGTGTGTGTACAGCTGTCTATAGCAATTTTTTTGGTGAGCACACATACGGGAGTGCATGGAGATATATTTACCTGGCTTTTAAAAACCAGTCCATATTAATTCATTCAGCTGTATGTAATCTAATCCTGAGGTTTAACCTTGAAGTTACCCATTGTCCTCAGACAAAAATATAAACTATTGCTACTTGTGTTGTGCAAGGAGAAGGAAGTCAGGCTGCTGTATGCCTTCTAACCCAGAGCACAGACTAAAGGGCAGAAGACCTATATCTGCTGCAGTGAAATGGAAATGTCTTGGAAAGAGGTGAAAAACCATCAGGGACAAAGAAACCTGGAGACGAAAGGGAACTCAATGAACTGGCTAATTCAGTGTCCTTACAATCATCCCAAAGTCTGACCTTTATGATCACTGCATCTTAAGGAATTCTTTGGAGCAGTTGTCTAGCCCCACTTATTATCACTATTGCATGCTTTGTAATAGCAGCAAACATGAATCAAGTGTATTTAGTAGGATATGCTGCATAAATGAGGAGAAGACAGTCTCTTCTGTTGTGAAATAAGAGTCACAGTAATCCTTGCATGCAGAGATCACCAGGGAGAAGCAAATGCACGGCCCTAAAGTAAACAACCTGAAGTCATTACAGATTAGCAAAGGAGATCAGGTAGAAATATTGTCAAACTGTTTCATCCTGGCTTTAAGAGTTTTTAATGCAATAAACATTATGTAATTGCTATTGAATCACCCACTTTATTTTTCAATTTCTTCCGTTAAAATGATTTCTAAAGTCGAAATAGAAACAGTAGCTCTTTTCATAGCACCTGTGTAATCAGTGTCTTAGGTATGAGGGCAGCTGGTAAGCTAGGAAAGAAAGAACAGGAAAGCAAGGAGAAATAAAAGTAATAGCAAATGTCTTTTGTGGACAAAACCCTGAGATACCATTGCAGCCACCATAGGGATATTGACCTTTGAAATACAGAAACCGCAGGGAAATTTTCTTTTTGTATCCCACCCCAACTATGGCAATTTGAATGTCCTTATTTATGGAGAAAAATCTTCTCACTGTATATTAATCTCTTTTTACCGCTGTTTCCTGTAACCTCTGCCTATTTGTCTTTAGATTCTGAATGTCTTCTATCAGTCCTGATCTTTTATTGAATTTTTGGCAGGTGTCTAGGACATCATAGATAATGACAGAGGTTGTAACTGCTTATCCAGTTGGCAGGTTGCCTAAATACTGGAGTTTATAAAACAACAGCTTTATGCTGGTTCAGAATAGTTGGCATTTAAGAGACATGATCTTCTAGTATTTTAAGACCCTTGTAAAGCTCAGGTGAAAATATGTTTGGTGGACATGATCTAGATCTATAAGCTTGATCTGCAAGTGCAATACACAGTGAACTCTAAGTAGTACACAGTGTACTGCAGTACAATCCTTCAGTGTAGCACATGAAATATCCTTAAAAATGAAGAAAACAGGCTAGTGTCCTATTTATTACATAAGACAAGTGTAATTGTGAACTATTGCCATCTATAGTTTCATGACATCTACTGATGTAGTGTCAAGAGATTAAACTATGAAAGAAGGAAAGAGTACTCTGAATAATGAAATGCTATTTATAAGCATGGTCTCATTTTGTAAGGAAGATGAGTGTAAAAGACAAATAGTTTAACTGTGACTCATAGTCAAAGAGATCATGACTGGAATTACAGGTAATTATCACTTCTGAGAAATTCACTCCTGAGTTTGGACAAAGAGTCAAGGACTCTTGATTAGCAATCTGCCACCTTTATAGTGCTGTAGAAGGCACAGGAAGCAAAGAGGGCAGTCAAATCAACCTTCATTAATCTTGTATGCTTAAGCTTACAGCTCTTGTACAAATGGAAAATTAGGATAAATTACCAAGAGCCAGTGTTCGGCCAGAAAAAAACCCAGTCTCAACCACTTTCGTTGGCATAAAACTTTGACAGTGTTTTAATCCATATTAGCTGTCTGTGCTGTATTGTAAGTTCATGTCCCTCAAGCAGATGGCACTCCAATTACTCATAGTTGTAATAGACTTCAGAGAAAACTAATGTGAGCTAAATTATAAGCAACAATACAAAATTTTAAAATTGCCTTCAGTTGGTGAGCTAACTGTGGAGGACTTCTTAATCCTTCTACCAATATTCTTGTGGAAACCTTTTAGGTCTCTTTTTATGCTTCCTCATTATGTCATCAGATGTGTTTTCATTAAGCTTGAGATAGATACATCAAGCTGCACAAATCACAGCATCTCTCAGATACAATTAGGTTCAGAATAAAAAAAAAGAAGGAAGATATTGTAACTCAAAATGTCCTTCTTAACTAGGATATGTATCTTCGAAAATATCCAATCATCAGACTCAAAAGCTGTCTTGAACTTTTTCTTTAGCATCCTAAATGCACACAGGTCCTAAGAAGCAGTAGCAGGAAACATTTTCGATCCAGGAACATTGAATTTAAATCTGAATTTGCACCTGCAAATCTTAAGGGAAGAGATATTCACTTCTGATGGCAATGTTTATTACATCGCATTAATAATCTATGTGTTGGTTTCTTAGGGACACCAAAACTCAGGTTTTGAGAACTCTCATGGTTATATTTTTGCATTGCAAAATTAGTTTCTGAGACGTGATGATACGTGTAAATCTCTCACTGCTAAAGTAATAAGGCAGAAAACTGAAATGCATGATTTGGGTTGAACAGGTCAACTGAACCAAAACAAGTAAGAGCTGGTTAGAGTGACATTTTCTGTTAGAGCTTAGAAGTGATGATGAATAAAAAAATATTAAAACAATATGGTTTTCACCGATGAAGGTTGCTATAGGATATAAAGAACCAAGCAGTCTGTGCCATACTGACAACATTTAGGAACAGGTCATTCTCATACAGAATCTCCTTTTTCTAGGTGGAGCTGATTTATAAGGGGCAAGAGATTCCTTAAGGACAGAGAATATTAATAAAAAGTGTTCTTTTGGAATTTTTAAATCAATGCATTAAAAATGAAAGCTAAAAAAGGCATTAGAAAATGTCTGTGAATGAGAAGAAAATTATCTCACCTAATGCATCAGCTTGTGCAAGTTCACCTCAGAGACAGCCTACGGGGTAAGGAGATCTTCCAGTTGGTCTGAACCGCTGTGACAACCGGTTCACAGAGCAAAACTGTGCCAATACAAACAAGTTTCTCAGTTTGCAAGTCTTGGTAAAAAAATCCATGAAGCTGATTATGTAAAGCTTAGCATTAGCCCACAGCTACTGATCATAGTCAATGCCATTAATTCACATCCTCTAATAACAGAAAGGAAGGATGTGTATTCCACATTGCTCCCCGTGTTAACTTCTGCCACTTCTGTGCTGAACCACAAAGAAGTTCCACAACCCTTTCTGATTTATGACATAGAAAGCTCTTATTCAGACTTATTCACTAGAAAACAGGTTAATTAACTTCCTTGAAGCCTTGAAGCACAGAGCTATTTTTTTTAGGAAAAAAGTATGCTTCTGCATCCAAAATTGTGTGACCATTGACATGATGTAAGTCACACTCTCCTATCAGATCACTGAAGTGTCTACAGTTAATAATCTAGCTTTACAAAAGTAACTAATACCTAATTTAAAAGGTATTTGATCAAATTTGAAATCAAAGCATTACTTTTAAAGGCCAGATTCTCAGCAAGCAGAAATGAAGGCATGAAAACTTAAATAAGATGACCACCAGGCTCTTATTCTTAAGCACTGGCACCTGACACTAAAAATGCTTGATACTTTTTTCTCCTTTACCACACTGCAATTATTTTAAGCAGGGTCAACTTATCACTGAAGTTATTTCTGCAGTTTTACACTTATTAAAAATACTAAGAATAATCACTCATCTTATTAATCTCCTTTCTTGCTAAAATAATAAGTAGCTATAGTACAACATGTTTAAGCACAGAAAAAAGCAGTTTAATCAATTCTGTGAATTTTATTCGCTGAATGGTAGTGCATCTGCCAGTCTTCTCATGTGTGTTTTTAATTGTCCTTTCTCTGTTTATTTTAATTTGCTTGTTCTTCTAGTCTGTGTACTAGAGGGACACCAAGTTTACCTGGTTCTCTTAACACCAGTAACCATGTCATGTGCCATCTGGAAGGTCATTTTTCCCCCAAGTCTTGCAGAAATATCCAGATTTTTTTTTTCTCTGGTGTGACCAAATTCTAAACGTCAGTATTACAGCAAGTATAACGACTGTGCAATAACTGGGAATTCTTGCATGCTGCTTTTCCACTTAGTCATTTACAGGACTTTACAGTCTTGCATACTCCCAGCAGGTTAACATTTTACCTTTTTTTTTTTTGTTTTGAAGGCCACTTCAAGGAAGTTTGCCATTTCCTTTCAAATTCACTTTGGTTGATCAAACATACCCTGAGAAAGACAGAATTTAAAAAAATTAAAATTATTATTTTTTTACTGTCCTGTTTTTTACTGCAACTGTCAAAGTTTATACTTCTGAGACTTCAAACACTGTGAAATGATCACTCAGGATAGATACTCTGATCATTGTTAAAAGTAGGGACAGTTTATTTTCTTCAGTTGAGTAGATTTTTCTAAGAAGCAGCCATGTTCTGTTGTTTCAGATACAAAGTCTGTTCTCTTCTGCTGCTCACTCCAAGAAAATTACAGTTGTTTATTCCTATATGATTCCAGAAGGCTCAAATTCACTATATTCTTCAGAAGTGTTTCTTATTTTGTTTGCCATTACAATTTCCAAAATATAATTCTCCAGCTTGACGGATAAGTTTTCATTGCACTTTGAGGTTTTAGGGTTACTTTACGAACTATGTACACACATGACAGTCAGATTTATCTTAGCTGCAGAGATTCAAAACCAAAACATTTTGAAAGTGTTTTCTCCAACCAGGGCACAGTACAGGATATCATTAAAATAAGTTATGGAACTATGTAATGGTGCATTTTGTCTAACGGTAGAGAATAATTAAGCTATAAATACATGTTTAGATTATATTAAGTGGCATATTTTCCAGTTGATGCACAGGAAATTAGCCTTAAAAGTCCTATTAGTGTTAAGTGGAAGCTGTATTACTGAATCTGTTTGCATCACTTCAAAGGTTTACCACTTATGTTAGAAGTAGTCATGAAACCCAGTGAGAGAGAAATCGTACTTTTCTCACCATATACATGTCAGAGTTGAAAAAAATCATTATCTGACAATATTCATCACATTAAAGCATAATTTGTAACTTCTGCTACAATAATTCATTTGTATTACTGTCAGGTGCAACATAACTCATCCTATTAGTCTGAGATAGACAGTAGATTGAAGCAACATACCATCAACCACATAACAAAATACTAGAGCCAGCAGCTTCAGGATCCAAATCTGCTTCTTATCCCCATTTCTTTAGTTAGATAGATTTATGCAATCAGAATGGATGGATACCAGGGTGGATACATCACTTTCTGTTTGGCTGTTGGCCTGCCAGATTTTATCACAATATTTGCAAAAATATCACCTGTGCAGAAGAGAGATTGTCTGCCCAGAGCAGAGCCAAAATCACAAGTCTCTGCCAGGGAGCTTGCACATGTCTATGAGAGCAACTGCCCCTTTTGTCTAAACCACGGTAAAAATCCTCACAGAGAATAATCTCAGGTCATCCAGTTATATGGAGTTTTTGTATGTACAGGCATGAGACACAAGCATGAGATTTCCAAATCAAAATTAATGGAAAATGGGAAAATAAGTAAATATATATTATACTAAAGCAGGTAAAAATGATGCAAGAAAATGCACATATTTTATTATTCATGCCCTGAATAATTCCTTTCTCTTAAAGAGAGACATCAAGAGATACAGGTTCCAATTACGACAAGCCAAATGTAATTATATTTTTCTTACCACAACAGTCGTGCAAAGGAAGCACCTATGCCTATGAAGAAAAAAAAAAAAGTCTAGCTTTAAAATCTAGCTATTACAAAGTAATATTTAAAATGAATAAATCAAAAACTCAATATATACAACATTGATACCATGAATTAACAGCCACGACAGCCATTACTTATTGGAAAACAAATAGAACCACATAAACCCAAAACCTAATAAAATACATGTAGCAGTGTGTTCAAAGTTCAGATTTTTCTTTTTAAAACAGCTGAGCAGGCAGGTCTATAATTAATTCCTAGTGCATAAGCCTGCTTTTAGATCACATTGGGGCTCTCAACTGTAAGGATGAAAGTCAACAGAAAAACAAGTTTTTATAATTATAGTCTTTGAAGAATATTGCACTTTTTAAGAAAAAGACAATTAAAAAATTATTTCAAGAAGTATTAACATCTCTTTTTGGTTGCTACAGTTTCTAGCTAGAAAAATGCAACTTGAAGTTGTTAGCACTTCACAATGCTCTGGAGTCTGCACAAGCCATGAATCTGAATGTCCCCTTGCTAACTTCCTGTTGTTCTGAGGAATAATGATATGGGGCTTCCTATCACCACATCCTTTGCTATTCAAATACCTTGATATATTTTTCTGCAATCCAGAAACTGCAGCAATGAAAAAAAACCTGGAATTGACTTCCATTCATTGGCACACACAGCCAAAAAAACCACCAAAAAACAAAATCTCAATGCCCTGAAAGACAGCTCGGGCAGATCTCATTTCTTTATCCCTGGATGTATCCGTTCAGCTCTAAAGGCAACCTTAAGCATCTCCCATGCCTCTCATGACACAGCTACTCCAAGCTTCAAACCAAAACCATAACCAAGGGCTTTCTGATATACATTGTTAGTGCTGCTTGTCAGCACCTTTGATGGATATACCCTTGGAGAGAAAAGCAAACATATGGCGAAGGCAGAGACAGGAATTGTCTGCAGCTCAGCACAGCACTGCTTGGTTACAAACTGCTGCACCAGACCACTGAAAAACCTACCCTGACACACAGACTCAAACACTGCACCCAGGGATGCCACTCTGCATTCCTTTCAAAATAAACAACCCTCATGTATATTAAAGTATCAGTTAAAAGATGCACAAAAAAAAATGCTATTACATGTTGCCGACAACATTCAAGGAAAACAGGCAGTGCTAATTTTAGCCCTATATAGACAAGAATATATTTTATTGCACGTAAATACAGTAGACTTAAACCAGCTGATGAATATTGATATTCACCTATGAAAATTCATAGTTTACATGGTGCATACATAAAATAGGCACACACTTCTCCGCTTGTTATCTCACCATAAAATTCATCCTTTCCAAGTTGCACAACACAGGGGAATTTCAAGCTTCAGGGCCTCGTACATGCACCTCATAGATATTCCATCTTCTGAAACATCTCTTTCTGGAAAAGTATGTCCTGTGATAAACAGCACACAGTAAGACTTCCCATTTCTTAGGACAGCCTCTATAAATGTAGATAGAGTTTGTCTCCCCTTCAAGTAGCACGTTAGCACATAAAAAAGTATTTTGCCATTTCCATTGTGACAATCTTTGAATTTTCTACAACCCAAGCTTTTAAAAGCAAGATTTAGTTCCATGTTTCCATTAAAAAGTTGCTTAAGGGACTGAAAAAAACCCTTATTCTTGAATAAATGTTCTATTTACAAACTTGCTATACATTCTTCTTTGTGAAGGATTATTCAGACAAGCCAGTTATACAAACTGCCAGCATAAAATACCATGTATTTCTTTTAAAAACAAGTGGAACAGTAAACTTCCTTCCTTTTAAAGCTAAGGGGAAGCTTATATTTAACAAATAAATATGAAGCTTATAAAGCTTTAGATTTGAAAAAATGATGGAGGATATATGTTTCCGGAGCCTACTCTGGGAATTTAAAATGACATACATTATCAAAAATGATGCTGCATACACAAACACGAATAATATTTTTCTTTCCATAGCACACATTGCATGTGACCAATCCCATAAATAACGGCACATTGCTGGTGATTTCTCATTCAAGAAAGCATGCCCTGTGTGAGATTTACTGAGAAAGACAGGCTTTAAAACTGATGGCGTGCTGTGAAAATGTTAGTTTGTAAGTCATACATAGTGCTATGCCAGTTGTGAATTCTGATTTTTGGTGTGATTTTGGCAGTTGAGAAATGTTCTGGCTCAAAAACACTAAAGACACAAAACCCTACATTTATCTACACCATGGGGGAAGCAGAGCACAAACCTTTACATTCTGCTCTGCTCCGTGTATGCTTCATCCACCTTGAATGAAATGAGTCTCAGCTGTAGGAGAACAACCCTTCGTGATGCAGCAGAAGATGACCTCATCTCCAGGATCTAATGCTAAAAGCAACAGAAAAGGTAAGCAGAATATATTTATATTGAAAGCAACAATCCACAAAGGTTTGTGGTTGAAGGAAATCCTTCTTCTCACAGCAAAGGACCATTCTGCACGAGGAGATATTATAAGAATTCTGTTGGAAGCAACTTTATTACATGAGCAGTAGTGCACTCAGTTTGAAGGATTTAAGCATTCAGATTTTCAGGAACTTTGAAATACCTGCTATTTATGACTACTCAATATGATTTAAAACCTCCACTCACTTTAGAAAAATTGGTTTCAGAATTGCTTCCAGCAAAAGAAAATTTTAAAAACATCGTAATCTTTAAAGCAAAATATATTTGTTTAAGCAAGTTTAATATAAATAAATGTTTTTTCATTCAAGGAACTAACACTTTAAACTTTTATCTATTTTACCTTTAAGGAAGGTTTACATCTGACACGTTCTCTGTGAGTTTGTTGGGATCTAGGACAGCACCATTTTTTTACGAATCTCGCCCTTCACATTTTCTAAACTACCTACATCAAAGTTCTTTTAAATTTAATTTGGATTAACTTTCTCTTTCTGGATGCTCTCAAAATTTTTCAAAGAGCTCTTTATTCCATATATATTAATTTAATGCCAAATTAAGAGAGAAGCACAGAAAACTATCCTTTATCTGATCTCACTTCCATGTCCACTGTGCATATCCCAGCTGTTTATATACTTAATATTAGAGGGAGAATTAGCCATACAACCTACCTCCCTACGTATTTCTTTCCATGATGAAAAAGTCCAGTCATGTATCTCTGAGAAAAGATGTGTTCAAAACAGTGGCTGTAGCAAGGAACAGGACACCAAAACACAAGCTGACTGAGGGGACTCCTTAATTCAGCCCTCTCTTGTCACAGTATTGTGTAGTCTTGCCAAAATGGTTTCCTCTTAATTCTAAATGCTATAAAGTAATACAGTATCTAAATACAAGCCTGTAAATGCCTTGCTGTTGGGAAACTGTGGGCAGTCCAATACAAAAAAATCCAACCCAACAACAAAACAACAAATACAGGAAGACATTTGGTTTGTTAATGAGGTAGAACATACTTATTTCTTGGACTAGAAATACTTAAAGGTTTATTAGAATGTTTTGATATTATTTGAGAATTAGAATTTAAGTGGCTTGTCACACTGGGTAATTTTGTAAAATACTTGTATGATAACTAGGATCATAGAAATAGTGCAAATATAAGTGCAATGGATATTTAATTAGGGGCATAAAACATAATGCATTTGGAAACATTTGTTAATTAGATACTTTGGGTCAAAAAGAGGTTTTAAAAAGAGGTTTAAGCAGCTTTTTTCACAAGTGTCACCTTTTACATGTGTTGGCTAACTTGTTTTTCCATGTCAAGAAGGTTGTGATTATTTAAAAAGAAACAGATAGCTATCAAACCTTTGGTTCTTTGATCTCTGTCACATTATCATGCTGCTTACCGAAACAAAACAAAACAGAAGTTAAAACCCCATCACCTGAAATGTAGTGATACAGAAGCTTCCTTTGATAGAGTTAGAGACGTTTTTATTAAACTGCAGTGACATTCTCTGACAGAGAAAGATACATGACTTCCCTTGTATATAGTACTGTCCATAATGTATTCAGCACTAGGTCTTCGCCAATGACTAATTCTTGACAGAAAAAGTTAAATAGTAAAAACCAAACCAAGCTATTTTCTGGATTATCTAACCAATTTATTTTCCAGAATTTTCAGCCAAACTCACTTTTAATTGAAAACATGCAGGTATTTTAACCAGCTTTATAAATGAAAAAGAAGCGTCAAAATTTCTGACTTCCTCTTTTTCCTCATTTTTCACATCTTCAGTAATGAGAGACTATTTAAGCTGATATCATAGACAGATTAATTCAGGGCAGCAGCCCAAAACCACATCAATACAAGTGCCAGGGTGTAGGTCTGTGATTCCCAAGTTGTGACTCACAGGCAGTACCTTGCCCACCAGATCCTCTCAGGTTGTCCATTTCTCCCACTTTCCACAACTATGTCTCCTCATAGGCTGACTGGAAAAGCATCACGTGATGTTCCTTGCAGCACCCTATTAGAGTGGAAAAACTGGAGATCACTGTTTGAAGCATGAGATTTCATTCAAGTTACTGAAGCAGCAAAACCCAGATAATGTTAATTCAGTATTTTTTCACCACCCAGTAAATCTTGCAGCAGCAAATTAGGGGATGTTAGTTAAATATTTGTTTTAATGGGTCTTGGAGAACATATCGAAGTTCTGGCTTTGTTACTATTGCAGTTAAAAATTTTTTTGCTCCCAAAAATAGAAACCAAATAATCAAATCTCAGTTGGTTCCTGTACATGTCTATTTCCATCAATTTGTATTCCATTAGTAACACATTAAAATTCTCCACAAGCACAATCAATTCTGAAGTTAGTTAAATACTAAGCTTTTCCTCATTATAATGCCATTAAGAATGGAAGTGTCCCTTGATGTGATTAATGGACTCAGGCAGAAATTTGTGCTAAGCACTAGTCCATTGCTGGTACTTGCTTTTTTGGTGGCATTTACCTTGTACTTTTCTGGGATCTTTTCCTAAACAGTCAGGACACCTTCACCTGGCTCCTGTAACTTGTAACCTCTGCAGCTGGGAGAACTGGGTACTGAACTGCCTGGCACTTTGTTAAAAGCTTTTAATTATTATTAAGCAAAGCTATCCTGCCAATAGTACTGCAAATCTACTGACTTCTGTGGAGCCTGTGGGAGGAAACTTTTCAATTAGGGGCAAGAAAGTATTTCTTTACCTTGATTAAATGAGATCAAAGTGACTGCGCTGCTGCCAAAACCTAGGCAATGGCCATGGTGATGTACCTCAAAGCTTTACAGTGAAGGTCATAGTAACATTGCTTCTCTTTTAATAATCTACTCTTATTTTAAAGCACCTCTGCATTGCTTCTTTCCTCATTATGCAGTGGGTCTTCTGTATTGACTTTTAGCTTGCCATTAATTCGAGACTGACTTTTGTAGACTTTCTTTTCTTGTGGTTACTATTTTCTTCCGCACTCTCAAGAGGTCTGTTACGGCAGGAAAATAGATTCCAAAATGTGCATTTCACATTGACAGAAGGTACGAGTGGGGTTTCCAAAAATACTTCTCTGATGAAGTCTCAGTGGCTCTAGTAGGAGCAGGACTGACACTTTGCCCTTCAGAAGACTCTGCATCATTGCTACTGCCATTGCAAACTTGACCCCTCACTGTCACAACCACAGAGATATGTCTGCAGTGTTTGGAATTCCACTGAGACTCCGGGCGCTGAAAGGGTTCACCATCAGAAGCAATCCTCTAATTACCAAGACAGCCTTTCTTCGGCCAGCAGATTTTATGCACTCACAGCCTGATGCCTCCCACTCAGATGCAGCTGCTTTCATTTGTTTTTGCTTATGCTTATGAAGAACTCTGAGTGTTTAAATTTTTAGTAGGATTTTGAAATGGATTTGTGAAAGGAAGAGCAATGAAAGTATCGTGGCAATGCACTTACAAGTAAATACTCACCAGCTAGTTCTGGTTTTCAGGAAGAGTTTTCTTTTGTCACTACGCTGAAGATCCGCAATTGATTCCCATTCTCCTTCAAAGTAGCCCTAAAGTTTCTTAGTATTAGCATTAAGAAATGCTCAATATCCATTAGAAAAGCTAAGAACTGAACAATAAAAATGGTAATCATAGCAGTTTAATCAATACTGATGTTATTAGTATTTTGCCTCTTTGTCAAACCTGCAAAAAAAGGGGAAATATTGCAGAGTGTAGGAATATTTTTACTTCAGTTTGTGGTTTATAAAGCTTGCTGAAATGTGACCTCATTTTAGAAGGCACACCTGACATTTCCTAAAGGGAAAATTAAATGGGTCAGAGAAAAATCATCTTGAAACATTTTGATGCCATGAGGATTTAAAATTATTGCTAAAGTGTGTGTCTGATCTATGACGAAACAAGAACCTGGAAGTTGGTAATTTTGGCAATATTCGGGGCCTTGACTTATCAGGCTACTGCCTGAACATCAAAAGAATAGAAAATCTGAAAATAACAAACCTTTCTTCTTTTCTCTCATGTACCTCAGTGACTTTCTTCCCCCTTACACTCCCGGAAATCAAGTTTTGGAAACTGCTGGTTTTCCTGTGTCTCAAGTACATTTTACTGTACATTTTAAGTTATACTGTGCAACCCCCTCTAAGATCTCTTATAACACTGTGTGATCACCTAAGTTTTTTGTTACAGCTTTGAATTTGCCAAGGTGGTGATTTTCTAAGAAGAAAGCAAAAAACCCCATCCATTGAATGATTATTTAAGACAAGACGAATTTTTTTTCCAGAGCTACCTTTTCTTTTAAACCATTCTGAAAACTATTCTTCAAAAACCTTTCACATGCCGTCCCTCTGATGTGTCCTGCTTACTGTGGTGTGTATTTCAGGAGCTCTATAGCTCCAGGCCTCTTCTGGACTGGGTATACATGTCAATAGTGAAGAAAATGTCACCTATGCTGGCACTTCAAAAGTGTTCAAACAAAACATTTACTCAATTGACTGGTAAGAAAAGCTCACGTTTAACAGTTTCAATCATGCAGTAAGTAAATGTTTGAACAAAGATTAATGAATCTATGTAGAGTTGAAATAATAAGTGCAAATATTAGCACTTTGCTTCATTTCTAGTTACACCAAGGGTTTAATAGAACTACACAAAGTCTCAAATTAATTTATTTTCAGAATTAATGTCTAAGATTTTCTCTGTTTTCCCCCTTAGCCAAGGAGTGGTACACAGTGAGAAGCAAGCCCAGGCTGACACTGTGCCCTGCCTGAGACTGGTCACAGACACCTGGCTCTCAGTCCTACCCTTTCCAAGTGCCACAGGGCAGTCCAGCCCAAGGGACCACATCTGCCTGTGGTTTGGACCATGCAGTGAAAGGAATCCCATTGCTCAAGCTGGGTTTTCACAAAATCCCAAAATAGCCAAAGGAAACCTACTTGAATCCCTGCCACAAAGTCAATAGTGAGTTCCTTACATCTTCCTCTCTTCCTGCTCTCCTCCTTAGAACAAGCAGGATGGACAATAATGTCAGATAGGGCATGATCATTGCTGATCCAGTGGCATTTCCTTGAACAGGAAAAAGGATTTGCACCTACATTCAGCAATTTTAAGTTTTGGACATGAATGATTTTCATATTGAGCTACTCACTGGTCAGCTACCACAATGTAACCTGAAAAGAGGAAGGGAGGAAGCCCCACTGCTTCCTACTGACCACTGAGAGGAAAAGAGAGAGAAACAAAGTGATGGAAAGGTGTGGGGAACTACAGAAAATGAGTGGAGATTTTGTTAAGTGACCAAGCATAGGATTAGAGTTGGATTAAAGTTGATTTTCCACCCAATCCTCCAAGCAAAGAGAAAGCCCTAAACATATGCAATACTTCAGACTGAAGGAACTTGTCTATCCACTGATTAGCACCTGTAGCACTCATACCAGTAACGTCAGTAGTGTTGGTACCAATAAGACCAATAATTTTGTGCTTCAACATAATAAGAAATCTTCAGACACACGGCTTGCACACATGTTGTGGTCCATCAAAAGCCTGATGGAGGCCCTTGAACTGGAACATCCCTTGCTTCAGTACAAATGAGTGAAAAAATCTATGAAAACTTCCCCTCTAGATTTAAAAATGTGCTTTAGGAAACAGTGAAGAGTTTTCTGAATCTGCATTCTTTTGGATTACCTAGCTGACTTGATAAATTAATCCTTCGAGAAAAAATAAATTAGAACTTCTATTTCCCATTTCAAGCTGTGCTTGGATTTGCCATTTATTTTGCTTTCAAATAGTTAGAATAAAAATATTTCTTTACCTCTTTTTCTTTTTTTTTACATACTAAGCATTTAATTATTTTTTTGAGGTAGGACTAAATGCAAACTGAGAAACAGACCAGAATTTTGTATCTGTCACTCAGATACCATTAGAAAGGATAGTGTGTTTCAGAAGAAAAGCGGAGGATCAAAATATTTTTAATTTATTAATTATTTTAAAAACTATTTCAGCCAACTTATTTGTGACAAAGCATATTATAAACAAAGTGGCTGTGAACATATACAGTGGAATATATTACCACCATGAAAAAAAATTCTTGATGTTTCCCTGCTTATATTATTATTGGTGAAAGTTTATCTTTGCTTTCTAACAATGAAGTCCTGTCACCAGGCAATCTCTTCCTCATGGAGCAGAGGAAATAAAAGGTAAATAAAAGTAAAAAAACTAGTAATAACCCAGGAAAAAGCAGCTTATATAAACATTTTTATACATAAAATTGTTAGTGGGTTTTGTAGCTACAATAATGGGACTGAGAAAAAGATCAGCAAATTAATTTTAATTAATGAGAATTAACCTCAAGGCATTCACAAAAATAAGAGATTGGTTGCTTTCTTGCATCACCTATAGTATCTCAGAGTCAAAGCACATATCATGTAGAAATCTAGTTCAGGGCCAGAGGAAAGAAACACAGTATGGGCTTGTCACAACATCTAGAGAAAAGCAAGGAGAACAGAGAAACAGAGGTAATTACCAGTGTAATAGGTATTAAGTACTGTTACCAGAGGGGAGAGAGTTTGAGGCTATCAGCTTTTAATCAGTTTGATCCTAAATTCACTGAAGTCAATGAAAATATTTCCAGCTATTTCAGTGGGATTTGGAGTAGTTTTCAACATCTTACAACCAAGATACAGTTGCCAAAACAATTATTTCTTCATTCCTCCTAGTAAGAGTTTTCTGAACAACCTTTAGTGGCAGTTAGTGCTTCTTAAGTTTCAGAGTTACTACTGAGGAAACAAATACTTCCTGAATGTACTGCCTCAGAATATGGTCACTGAGCATCTAATAAGAACAGAAGGATTTGTAAAAAATAACCAAGAAAGCATCACGGACACCTTTCTGTTCTAATTACTGAAACTATTGTGGTTGCAATATTTATAATGCATTATATTTATAAAATGTGTGCAAGGATGCATTAATTTAAAAGGCATTCTATACAAGAATATCACTAGAGATAACCACTTTTTTTTATCAGTATTAAATCCTTGCCCACGAAAACAGACCTTTTTATTATATGCTTTGTGTAGGTATGGCACAGAGAAGCTGTAAAGAGCCGTAGCAAGCGCCTTTCTAGCCTCCAAACAATCTCCACATTTCAAAGTATTTGTATCTGAGCATCAGTTCTCCTTCGAGAGAGATTTTCTCCATCACTGTTCTGAAGGCATGTGTTACTTAAATGTTGCAAAAGGGAAACATATGGAGAAGCGAGATGAGGAAGTACTTAGAAAAGCCTCAGTAGTAAAATAGAGAAAATAATAGCACAGTCTTAGCAGTAGCACTGTTGTTCCTGTTTTCATGAGGTATTTGTTCAAATACATATATGCATGTATTATTTCATGGAGTCTCTACCATCTGTCATTTTGCACATGTAAAATCATACTCAGTTCTTGAAAAAAAGTTGCACGTAAATCTGCTTCTGTGGGGAAAAAACACCCCACACCAGTATCTGTTTCAAAATAACATCTGAGTGGAGAAAGGTGAATCCTCAATAATAAATGAAGCCAATTAATTTCTTGGAGCACCTCAAAGCAATGTCCCAAATTCAAGGTCTTCTTGCTACTACTTTCTGATTTTTGTCCTCATATTAGAACACAAGGAATCTTTTGCCCTCCATCAGCTACAACCTTCTTTTAAATCTCTCCTCTGGGCAACAAGGTTTTCTTGACATTTATTTTTAAAGTTCTTTATTGTGCAAGTGAAAGCACAGAAACTTGAGCAGAGGCCAATGTAATTTCAGCTCATGAATCCATTATTTCAGAGCTCTGGAGCACCCACATGGTGACAAAGCCCTGCTGCAGAGAATAATTTAAAATTGAAAAAATTTTACATACAGAAATGAATGAGGTTTGCAACTGAAACCTAATAACTAAGTATAATATCTATATTATAAAATATAATGTCCTTGGGCTGGACTGCCCTGTGGCAGAAGTATAAATATTTAAAGGCATAGAAGCAATCTGGACATTAAGCAGAGATAAAGTGTGTGTACAGATACACATGATGACATGTCTGGCATAAAATTTAGCTGAAGGTCACTTTTTTTGTATAGATTCACCTTTTCTTACATCTGTTGAGACACTCAAAGGAAAGCCTGAAGAGAAGTTCTGAATGGAGCACCTATATAGTTCATGGGAAGCAAGAAAAAGGATGGTCCAAACAACATGACATTTTATAGATTGCTTCCAAAGAACACCTATGGTAATTCTTACCTCTTAAATCAGAAGGGCAAAAAACTTTCCCCTAACTTTGAAAAGAAGACACTTGCCGATGTGAAATCTTCATTTTTACATTTATGTATGATTCACTGGAAATTTTTGCTTTATCCCTGGGTTATGCCTCTGGTTCAGGCAATAGCTCACTCTCTCACATAATAGTAATTAAAGATTTAATTTCGTATGCTTGTTCTCTCTCTCTCTCTGTTCTCTGTCATATATATGTGTAAGGATTAGTAACAACATGAGCACCACCAATTGCTGTGCCATGCTCCAAGCACGGGAGAAACAGGCTGGGGGTGATGCTGTGTTTCCTGACCTGAGAACAATATCTTATTGAACAGATGGATAGCCAGTGAATTTTATGGGATGAATTGAATCCCAGGAATTGCGTATGTATGTGTGTATATATATATATATATACATATATATAGTGCCTGTATATGTGTAAGACAAGCCTTCTACTGTACGATGGGAATGTAGCACCTCAACAGGAGAGAGGAGCAAATGCAGAGAGTCCATCTCCTTGCTTTGTCAACTTGGAAAGACGAGAGATGAAAGGCAGAGTAAACGAGTATTGGCAGAGTTAGGAGCAAGAAAGACACGTATAAACAAATAGCTACACAGAAGTGTTTATCAGTGCCTGACTGTAGGACATACAGATTTAAAAATCATTTAATTCAGTTGTCTGACAGTTACTGTGCAGAAAAAAATGTTCAGAATATGAACAGAGAGAAGAGATAATTCTGGCAATGTCTTGTACAAGGAAAGGATACGTTCAAGGCCTAATTTCACTGGTTGTCTAAACAAGTAACTACTTTTCCTACATAAGAAAACTCTTCTTTTAGGAAACTGATAAGGCATTATGTAACATTTTTGAAGGAACACAGTATTATTCTTTACTGTAATTGACTTGTCACTATTTGGCCAGATCACCAAATGCTCTACATACTGTTAATGGATATCTTTGATTTCCTTCTAAAATACCTGAAATGGCTATTAGCCTGCCGAGAGCCCTAGAACAGGTTTGCAGAAAAGTAATTTTTCTTCAATAAAGACACATGTTATCCAGCATTAGTCACATCAACAGGTGTATCAGATACTGTCATTCAGTATGTTCAGCTCCTGAGATCTGAACCTACTTGATCTGAAATTTTGGCATGGTTGGGGCAGAAAATAGCCTCCTTTGAGAAAGATTTTATTTTGCTACCTGCAACAGCTTGAAAAGCTTTTAATTCATCAAACATTCCTGGGGGCAAGACCAATAATGGTTTTTTTGTGTGTTTTGATACATCCCTGTATGTGATACTTAAAATGTATCAAATAAGTTGTCCCAAGAGCATTTATGTCGGCTTTGTCACATTGAGTAATCAGGTCTTGTTGATTTTTGGAAGCTGTCTGTTGTCTCAGGAAAAAAATCTGCAGGTTTATCTTACAGGGACAGATGGTTTGGTTAATAAATGTGGCAACAACTCCAATGGTGTCATAGTCCTGGCAGCCGGTACTCCAGGGCACACTTCGCAGCAATGCTGAGTCGATGCACTGCTATACATCCAGGTGTCTATAATCACCTCTTCCTCTTTCTTTCTGAGCTGGTAAGAGAACAGCTTGCCACAGACCATTTCAAATGTCCACGGTTTGTGAAGACTCCCTTATCAGAGGAAAGTTTCCTCCTCTTCAGTACCGCAGAAGGAGCAGTGACTCAGTGAAAAAACCTCTTTTAAAAACCTGGAGGAGGAGCAGAAGGCACAAGCACTTAGCTCTTTCCCTCTCTACCCTAGTACAATTATAATGACTCTTCAGGGTCTCTTTTCCCACTCCTTATAAATGCCTTTGTCAGTCTGAATGCCATGCCATTTCCTCAGATATACAGCTTCCTCCTTGGACATGTCCACACAATTAAGAAAGCACAGGAAGTAGATAAAGAGAAGAAAATGGCTTGAAGTGATTCCCAAGCCGGGCAGGTTTAGCACAAAATGTTATGGTAAAAGGCTAAAGAAGACTGAATGTGTCAAAAGATGAGCTTAGGGATAAATAGCTGCGTAATTAAAATGAATTAATTACCAAACATGGAGCTGAAAGACACCACATAACAGATTAGAGTTGTCCTTAATAATTTTCGTAAGATTCCTTTTAAACAGACTTTTCTTAACAGAAGGGAAAAGGTATCTGCAGTGAAGAAAAAAAGGCCTTCTAGTCTAGTTTCTTAAAAGTCAGACTTGAAAGGATTTTTTTTTAGAAAAGCTTTGTGTCTTCTTCTATTTTTTAAAGTAGTAATAAAGTGCTCTGTATCTTGAGTGCAGTATTTAGCAGAAATTTCACCTTTTGAGACTCATGACTTTATAACCTTTTATTTTCTACATATAAAAATGGGACACTATGTGCACACAGTTAGATAGCATGAACCAGCTTCCAGGAGACCACACCCATGAACAAATGTAGGCAATAACTCTAAAGGGAGCCTTATGAATAGTTTTCCAAATATTCTAGGGACATGGTGTCTGTTCCTGTCACATTGAAAGAAGAGAAGGTGAGCAAAAAAGGAATTTTGTAGAATAGGAGCTGAGCTGTGTAGCAGTAAAGCACAAGAAACTAGCAGGCTTTAAATATTTAAATAGTAGTCTCTCTAAACCAACAGACTGGTTTAAAAATCGAATGGTTACATCCTCCTTTTCCCTTCCCCTTCCCTTCTTTTTTTTAATGCCATCTTTAATTTTTCTTTTTAAGCCATAACCTCAGTAACCAATAGGCAAAAGACTGCGAAAGCCCTTTCAAGAATAGAAACTTAGTCACCACTGCATTTTTGATCATCTTTCCAAAGACTGCCCCACAAGCCTGGATCCCTCACTTGATAACAAGGCAGAACAGGGTAACAGGACACTTGGATAATGCAAAAAACACCCCAACCCAAATAAATAACACTGTCTAAAAGCAGCTGTTTCTCTCCTACCCACTATCACTTCCAACTTTCAATTCCATTCTGTAATCCTGTGCACTGATAAAGTGATTGAGGCAAGGGATTTTTATTCCCACACCTTTGCTTATGGAATATGAATAAAACTACTCTGAACAACACAATATGCTTCTCTAGGAGTCTTCTGCCTCCAATTCTAATGACAGCTTTCTGCAAAGTGCCCCCTTTGAGGAGATGGACAGAATTATTTACGAGGTGTTTTCTATCACTTCTAAACCAGGTTTTCCACTACATCTAGAAAAAATGGCCTGTTTTATGTAATGACACATTTCTTAGGTCTTGGACAAACTTCAGCTAAGTTACCTATCAGCACTAATGAATAATGAAAATAATAACTGCCCTCATTAACATTTCAGGTTCTTTTTATATTCATCAACTCCATATTGAGAAACTATTGCCATGGAGGACAAAAAGATAATCACATATGGAACAGGCTGCTGTTTAGGAACAGTCACTGTCCTCACCCTGTGTGTCTGAAAGAGAAATAATCACCCAATAACCACTCCTGCAGCTGAAAGAGGTTGAAGTTCAAAATTTGCATATTGCACCACTACAAGGAGAAAGAGTTATGTTTGTTTAGTGTCTTTCATCTTCCCACCAAAATGTAAAAATTTACAAATAGCAGAAAGGAAAGTTTGATACAATAAGATTCATTTGAACCATTTGCAAAGGTGGATTTGGAATCCAAACGTACCATTGCTGGTGGGAAAATAGAGGGAAACAGCTCAGAAACTGAGTCCATACTTCAGACGTTCAAGTGATTTACAATTTCTTATCTTTTTTTTCAACAATCTACATTAGCACAGGTTTGTCTCATTTTGGCCAAGAAGAGATCAGCCTCTAAGTGCATTTTAATTCAATGCTACATCTAATTAAATGCCCAACACTTCATATTTCTCTAGCAAATTTGCAGGGACTAAACACACAACACACAGGTGCCTGGTCCACCTCAAACAGGTGCTTTCACCTCCATTTTCCTTTTCCAAGACCTGCTGCAAGGTCATCTGCTTTCTTCTCCCCCCTGCGAACAAGTTTGTCTTCTCTTTTGCTCTTCAGGATACATAAATCTCCCAGCTGAAACCTGAAATACCATTTTAAATTACAGGAAAGCATTTACAGCAGATGAAATGGAGAGAGATGAGAGTTCTATCTGAAATGAGGTATTGGTTAACCTCATCTATTGCTCACCTCACAGACACTGCATATCTTGGTTAAAGAAATGCCAGTAATGCTGCAATTGCTTCCATACAAACGTACAAAAGAAACAGGAAATACCTTAACATACTTACAACTCATTTCTTCGTGTAGGAGATCACAGGGTAAAATATGCAGGGAAATGGCCTTTATCACTTGGTGGTAAACTGCAACTCAAAATGTATTTGCTAGTTTCATTCCTAAAGCTGGTTGGCCAAACATTAAATGCCTGATGGGATGCTGATCGTCATCTTTGTTTACAATTCCTAAATGACATCATAGAATCATGGAACGGCCTGGGTTGGAAGGCACCCTAAAGACCATCTGGTTCCAAACCCCCTGCTGTGGGCAGGGACACCATCCACCAGGCCAGGTTGCAGTCCCAACATGGCCTTGACAGCTTCCAGTGATTGCTAACTTGTGTCAGTGCCTCATCACCCTCATAGTAAAGAATTTCTTCCTAATATCCAATCTAAAACTACTGCCTTTCAGTTTAAAGCCACTCCCCCTTGTCCTGTTGTATGTTTTTATATACAATCTTCTCTTGGATATAGAAATATACTAAACGATGCTTTGAAGGCTTTCATATTATTTTGCTTCCAATTACTGCCAGCGCTGTAGGAATTCATTTAGTGGAGAACAACAGAGGGGCTGACATTGCCTCTGTAGTCTGTCTGGATGAAAAGGTCTGCTGTTCCTCACCCCTACTACTCTCCCCAGCACTGAGTTGCAAGTACTGAGTTAGAGCATGGAGTTGTAAACCCTGAATTTACAATGGCACCTTCCAAAGCATTCAGATTATAATTCTCAGAGGGAATTCTTAAAAAGTGCCCCTACCCCTACAAACACCCCTACCCCAGGTTCTTTAAATGTTATTATTTAATCTAGGAATATTCCTGCCCCCCCAAAAAAAATATTGGCTAGCTTTAATAAACCATCCATGTTGGAGAGGCTGTCATTTTGTTATCTTAAAAATGAAATAAATAAGGAACAGATTTTTGCCATTCCTTTGTCATTTCATGAACTAAGGGTCACAAAGGGGCTCTTAATTCTGGACTATTTCTTTCCCCAAAAATAAGTGTTTCATCCTCACAGCCTCATGGTTTTGGGTTTTTTTTCACTCAGAAAAGTAAGGAAAATTCTGCTTCACAGAAAAGCTACAGTTAAATGCAAGCACTGGCAGGTGAAATGTGTGGGCTTTTACTTTCCTGTTTGTTAGTCTTGGCAAAGAAACAAAATTACTGTCTGCGAAGGATCACAGCAGTGTATTGCACCTTTCACACTCAGCAGAGCCATGAACATAGTGAGAGAAGAGAGCTGCTTTTTCTTTCATAAAACACCTGACTTCTGACAAAGATCATGACAGATTAGTGGCTGGAACGAGAATGAAAAAAACAACCAACTGTTATACATGTTGGTTTTTTGTTTTGTAACATTCAACTCTAAATAATGCCTTCCTTTTGTTGTGCACAGGTGACAAAAAGGTGCTCAGAGAGGGTTTTTTTTGATTAAATATCTGAAATAAATAGTAAATAATGTCATACCATTATGCAGAGTCATGCAAGGCAACAACATCACATGTTAAAAACCTCTTAGACAGTTCAGTTCCTCTATACTACATGAAAACAAAATCAATTCTCCTTAAAAATAACATAAGTGATCTAGTAATTGAAGCAATCTTTTCAATACAGCTTGTGCAGTGACAGGAGAAAATGCAAAATATTTTTTATTGTCCACACAAACGGCTCAAAGGCAAAGTGAGCATAGCCCTTTGAGACCTGCAATAACCTACAATGAGGGCAATAGCCATCAAACAGAAAATATAACAGATGGCAGCATGGTTGCTTTACTCTCAGACACAGGTTACTGAACAGATGCCTTTAGGGCTTAATATTAGATATTTTTCCCTTTCTTCTAGACCATGGCATAGCTTTGTGCACATGCCATTTATAAAACAAATGCAAAACACCACAGGGAAATGAATAAAGTTTCAAATGGCAAAATGTCAGCAGAAATACAAATTTACAGAGGATAATGTGATTATCAATGTTGCTGGTACACACTGAAATATAACCTTACCCTTTACAGTACACCATATCTATTATCACACATTATTTTGAGCTAGCTATACACAGTTCAAAAGTACACATATAAAATCTGTTATAAACCCTCCATTCCTTTGCCAGAAAGGTCAACCACCCGACAGGCTAAAAGTCAACTCTCCTGCTTACCAGGTTTAAACACTCAAAAGCAGCAAGACTAGAATAGACAAAAAAATTGTTATACACAGCGAGCAGGGAGATTTCTACAAATATCTGAAAAGATAAAGCATACAGAGATATAGATCACACATCGGCAAAACAGACAACAGCAAGAAAGATTATTTCTAACTCCTCAGGTACTACAGAGTTCACAACTTGATCAAGTCAATAATGTATCTGCAAAATATATTACTGTGCTTATGTAGATCAGGCTCCTGACATGGATTCAGCCATGATAAATTGCTGTGATACATTACAAGACCCCTATGGACATACCAGGTTTTCAGGGTCCTGAGTCCTTTCTGTACGTGACAAGACAAAATACCTTTTGTCTTCAATAAGATTTGAATTTCATCTTACAAATGCACACAAAAATACACTTGATTTGTGGGTCTGGTTTTGGGTTTTTTGTTTTCATAAAATTCTTTTTGGACAAATCATTACGGTGCCAAGAAAATAAAATAATCCTCTAGAAATCAGGCCAGTCTCTTTTTCACAATGGAATATTTCAAAAATAAAAATGGTGCATTCTTCAGGGCATTTTAGTAACTATTTTTTAGTTAGAACTGTATTTGTTTTACTAAAACTGTATTGCTTAACCAAGGAAGAACAATGTTTAACAAATAAACTGGGCCTCCTTGTTTAAAAAAAGAAAAGGCACACTGTTTGCAGTAAAGAAACATTCACATAGAAAGTATAGTGACAAGTGGGCATCACTGTCACTTCCACCATTTCAGGGAAGGAAAAGAAACTCTATTTTTAACAGCCTGGAGGATAGTTGGAGGAAATACACATGGATAGTGAAATAACTGAAAACAGATATCGTGTGACAGAGCACTTGCTGTAGCTTATACTGCTTTGCCAGAAATGTGGTGTCAGAAACACCACAGGAAACCTTTCCCAAATTTCACAGAAATTTTGACATTACATATTTTCCTAGGAAGAGTAGGATAACCTTAAGCTGAGGATGAATAGACATGGTCTGCTTTCATTTTATTATGAACTTGTTTTGACCTTATATATCCTCTTTTCTCTGCCTCAATTCTCCTTCAGCATTGAAGCTACTTTTCAACACTTTATAAAATGGTTGGACAGTGTGGTATTGAAGGTGGGTGGAAATCCAAAATAAAGGCAAATTTAAAAGGCTACCTCGAAAAAACTTTAGGCACCTTCAAGGAAATAAAATAATTTAGAGTTAGGGAAATTCTACAGCCCTCTAGTCAGTTTTTCATCATGCTTGAGTCACCAATACATTAGCTACTAATCAGAAAACAATTTATTTTCCTGGATCCCAGTAATGGACACATCACTGTTCTTGCCATCTTACTTGGATTATTAAAACAAAATATTAAGAAAATTAATTATGAAAGAAAAACTATCCAACCTACCATATAGGAAGTAGATACAGAGTATGCTCTCTTCTTCCTTCTCTCTTTCAACATCTTGAAGTATTCTCTTTCCGTAGTAAACACACTGACATTACTGACTGACTTGGTAATAAAAGGATTTCACATAGAGAAAAGTCTTTTACCTGATAGATCGAGTCACAAGAAAACTTATTCCACATAATAGAGACATAGATACTAAATGCAAATGCTGAAACATAACTGGTAGTTGTTTTAATTTTAGCCTGAAGATGCAAAAGACCTACTCAAATTAGCCGAAAGAAACAAGAGTGCCTCAGCTCTGAGAGTAGCAGGAACACTGTGCTTCATTTCCAGGCATGTAAATACAAGACAAATACTGAGTAGTGGAAGAGAATTTTAAGCTACATGATCGTTAAGCCAGGGTGAGAAGGACAAAACTGGAAAGAAACTGGCACCCAGATTACCAGGTTTGTACTTGGCAAGGCTCTCAAGTGTGTATAATATTATATTGTAAATATCTGAAAGGTATAAATCCCAAGGGGTTGCAGCAGACTTAGTGACATAAACAAACCCTTGTAAAAGGAGTTGAATTTATCATACAGCTGGATTTACTTTGAATGAGCCAATCCCTAACTAGATTGTTCATATTTCAGACATTGAAAGCACAGCTTTTTCTTGCCTCCTTTCCAGTACTAAATATTCGAAGAGATGCGAACCCTCCCAAGTCCCCTTTATTTTGATGCCTGTATACAAAAGGTTGAAATTATTAAACTAACATAGGAAACTCCTTGATTTGACATTCAGACACTATCCTGCACTGAGCCAGCAATATAAACAAAATTCAGGGTCTATTTGCAAACAAGAAGTTCTATGGCTGGCAATATAACCTATCACCAATTATATGCCTCATCTATTTGAAGAAAGGTAGGCTGACTTTGCTAGAGAAGTGCAGCAGCTGACTTCAGCCTGCAGGAACAATTGCTTCTAAATGTAAAATATGACAGCAGGCATATTATAAACTGCAATGCAAATTTAAGATGTTTACAAATGATTCTTTTCCTTCTCTTCCCATCACTTCTCACTCAAAGCATGTACGACACTGCAGATTGCAAAAAAATTTAGGGGTGCGGGGTGGGAACATCTGGGTAAAATGATTGCCCTTTTTCTGTTTATGTTTACATTCACTCACTTGTGTATTACCAGACTGTTTTGGTGCTCTGCTTCTAAGGAAAATAGTCTAGCTGTCTTGTGAATCCATTTCAGCTTTCCAGAGCTAACTGCCTTTCCCCATGTGCTCATTATTCTGTGCTCTGCAGGTTTCAGTTTACTTCATTTCTCTGGATTTAGGTTGTGTTGACTTAGTTTCTTCAGTCATATTAGCACAGAGAAGGTAACGTTGTTAGTAGACAGCCTTTTCCATAACCAATGCATTTGGTACATTATTTTGAAAGCCATAAGGTGAATAATAAATATTTTAGAAAAGCCACATATTGGACAGATCTTTTAAAAAGAGTAATAATCCAGGATTCTAAGCATACAAATTTTGTGTTCCTCTCTCCTTTCTTGTCTCCCCTCTTTTGTATGCATGCTTTTATACCTAAGAGCAGGTAAGCAAAGATGCCTCATTTTTCTGTTTCAGATGCAGTAAAAAACGCCTATGGATATGAAACAATAATCCATACCATCAGAGCATAAACTAGATAAATTAATGCATCCAGAATTCATTTGAGACTACCTTCTTCTAGTAAATCAAATAGCAAGAGATAAAGTGCTCCCTGTAGAATTAGTTTAAGTAGAAATGACAATACAATCCAAGAAAGCATAGGAATGATTTCTACCCAAAAAGGGCACAATCCCATCATAGTCCCTCAGAGCTGTCAGAACAGAGCACTCAAACATCTCTGAGGCAGACACAAATATATCTGACAGTTTCTGTGGTACCTGGTGTTCCCTGTATGGGATGCTGTGATGAGCATTGTGCAGAGGTCTTAGCACTCTGCTTATGGGGATTACCATACAGGATATTGCTTGGAGGCTTACTATCCTTCCTTCTTCTACTTCTCTTCACTTTTAATTAGGAGCAACAACAACAACAACATTCTCTAAGAAAGCCAACCCAAGAGACACCTGTCAACCTATAACTTCAAAGGCAGCAATCCTGGGATTTGTGGCTTATATTTTGTAGGAAAAACATTAAAAATTATAATATATGCCTGTTCATATTTCCCAGATTTCCCAGATTATTACTATTGTTGTTATTACTACTACTATTAATATATTATCATCATAATCTAAATACACTGTTCAATTTTTCTTTTTTTTTGCTTCCTTTATGTTTCCCAAGAGAAGGCAACTATCTTATACTAAAAAAAACCCCAAAAGAGCAGAACTCAGGTTGATAGATTTTTAAATCCAAAGGAGTCTGTACAAACTTGCAGTTGGACCTGAATAAAACAGAGGTTAAGCTTCCTTGGATTTCTACCTTGAGTCCAAATCTAGGTGATCTGACCTGCTCAAGCAGGGATCAGCCTGTCTGAACTGCACCAGCTGTGTGGAGGGACCTGGTGGCCCACAGCAACTGTTTCAGCAGATACCTCTTCTTACTATCAACATTAAGCAAGATAGAGTTTGTCTTGCTTTAGTTTGAGGTCATCAATCCATATAGTTTAACGTAAATATTTACAGAACTTCACACTGGTGTTCCCCAGGGGCAAACTCACGAAGTGCTGTTTTTCTCAAGTGTTGAGTCTCTGCAAGCGCTAATGGCATGTTACGGGAGAGGCAAAATTCATCCATCCTACAGATCACGGTATGCTTGTGCTGACAGTACAGCAAGGTCCCACAGTGTCCTAAAGCTTGTGGCTAGACACTATAGATATGTTGCCCCACTCATCCTAATATTCCACTGCCTACAACCTTGTTGTACCCTGTACAATCCTATTTACATCCATGTGGTGTTCGGCCAAAATGTTCCTCTGAAAATGTGATACACTAATTATTCTTCACAAGCCCTTTTTGGAAAAACTTCTGCCTAAGCCAGAAGAGCTCACGCTCCGCATGACAGCTTTATTTGCTCCCCAGATAAACAGCTGAACCTTCACCTGTATAAAAATTATTTCAGGGAGTTTGGCTCTAACTAACCGGGAAACTGTGGCCTGTGTTCTTCACTATTTCTGACTCTGCCAGTCTCTGTGTCATCTGCAGAATTTCAGTTCTCTTGGAAAAATCCCCCACAAATAACAGAAAAAAACCACAACCCCAAAATAGCTGATATGGGTCCCCAGTAGCAAAGAATTAATGGAAGGTAAAATAATACATGCCCAGCAATTTGAGTCTCTACCAAATATACTTCAATAATCCCTTCCAACAAATTTCTAATCTCATCAGAAATTACAAATGCTTTATTAAAAGATTCATACCATTATCAATCCCATGATTCCTGACATTCCCCTCCACAGAAATGAATATTTGACTGACCTACCTATAATCCTTCTCGAATGCTGGTACAAAACTTCTTTCTTTTAATAGGATGTTACTAGTTGTCTAAAGTTTAAAAATCTGTTTTCTTAAACTTCTACAAACAATTTCTTACTAATTCATGTAGACATTACTACAATTCTTTTTGAGCAGTGAATCTTTTTAAAATGTATACTTAGTCTCTCAGGGGTCAAGGAATACAAAATATTTAGCATCTTGTATACAAATGTCTTTCCCTGTGTCTTTGTCTGTTTCCATGCGAATATGTTACTTCTTTGGACTCTTTTTATGCCTTCTAGATTATTAAAAAAAAGGGGACCATGAGAAGCTGAGTTGTCTGAAGGCTGGTTCATAAGTGTTACGGAAACTTCAGTGAAAAAAACTATCTGCTGAATAACCTCATAGATCACTTTCACTGATTTTTCTAAAGGTGAATCCATGCTGCTGAGAGAAAAAAAAAACCAAAACCAAAACAACAAAAGAGTAATACATTCTGTGGTTCTGTAAGTTCCATCACTGAAACACACTTCAGGGCAGCAGGGGTACTAATGTGACAGAGGAGAGTTTTGCTCATTAACTTCAGTGGTTTAAGTTAGAATAAGCTTTGACCCAAGAGCATTATCTTCTAATCTTTAGATGAAAGCAGGAAAAGCTACTTATGATACACCAGGACAGAGAAACAGATGTCTACTGCTGACCACAAAACAAGTTTTTGATATGCCAAAAAAAAAGGGAGCACTTTCCAGAAACTCCTATTAATTCTCACTTTTAAGCACATCTCTGACTTTCAAAACACCCACTTACTTGCATGAGCCCAAATACATGATAAGATTTTTCATTCTGGGTTAAATGTAAACTCTAACCTGTTTCAATTCAGCCTGCACACAGATAAATCATTTTCTGCAGTGAAGGATTTTTCAAACTGATCCTATTTAAGAAGTGTTATTGAACTTCAGAAGAAGAATGTATCTTCAGCATCAATAACTTCAACAAACACCCTATTCTGCTGTCACAACTGTCAATTCTTTACAGCTTATGTGTTTGTGCTACCAAATATTAAAAAAAAAAAAAAATTACCAAAGGAAAAGCACGTTCCTTCTTCAGACACTCTCTCACATATAAGCCCTTCTTTTGTGTTTTTCCTTCAGCTGAGATCTCATTTCAGGAAGATAGATGGGGAATGAATACCACAGTCCAGCAACTATTATAAATATTTCACCTATGTTTACAGAAAAAAATAAAAAACTTCCTGTGCACACAGACACTTCAGAAGCTTCTTGAAGGCACTCTGTTAGACAATAGAATAACGTAAACAGTAGATGAAGTACTTCAGACCTGAAGTACTGCCATGAGGACATCCTGTTTGTCCTCAGTTACTGACCTGTGTCCAAAGGAAAGGACTGTCCTGAGACACACAAGCAGAACTTCTTTTTTGTGAATCCACATAATGATATGTATCTTAACATTAGGAAATGCCCAGCTGCCATAGTTACCAAATTCAGAGAAATAGTCATTCAGCCCAGTATAGGTTTTATTTCTTGACTACACTCAAAACTACATGTGAAAAATCACAATGTTGTATAAATGCTCTATACTCACTGGTCTCAAAAACAAACAAACAAACAAACAAACAAAACCCCAAAACAAACAAACAAACAAACCAAAAAGAGGTACCAGGGCTTCCATAAGAACCTGCTTTCTGAATTCCCACATAAAGCCAAAAGCCTTTACCATATTAAACACTACCAAGCTAGAAACAGCAGATGAAACTCTGCTGTGTACAGGCTCAGCGTAGGTAGGACTGACTAGGCTCAAGAGTGAGAGACACTGTTATCTGATTTTGCCATTAGTGTTGGAGAAGGAGCATGTTTGTCCTCTTCTTGATGATGTGGCATGTTTACAAGGAGGCTCATCAAGACTGTTTAGCACAAGATTTTTGAGAAGAGCACCTTGTTACATAATCACCAGCCATGGATGAAGATACAGACTGGGCTTGAAGGGTTTGTGGATCTTTTGTTATGGATAGATTTTAATAATGTCTATGTTTATTCTGCCTTTCTTTAATATGTCGAGATGAGAAAATAAATAGAAAGGTAATACAATAGTGACAAAACAGACTGACACTGCCTTAAATGTTTTTCTGTACTTAAGTCAATAAGCTGGTGAAAAAATGTTTCCAGAGGTTCTGTTTTCATCATTCACCCCTCAGCTGGTATCAATGATAGGTCCCAATGTTAACAGCAGCCTGGCAATTACTTTGGTGTTTCATTTCTCTACAACACAGTTTTACAGAATTTGCATCAGCAGTACAGTAACTTGTAAGGGCAGAGACCAGAAAACACCAGGGTTTAGTTTGACATCCCTGTGCATTCCTCCATGCTTTCCTTTAGGCCTCCCAGGTACTACTCACATATGCACCAGGAAAAGGTATAGTTTGAGGCAAGGCAAAGCCCTTGAGGATCAGGACCATCAATAGTAAGTGATTCTTGTAAGTAACAAATCAATGATTTAAAATATGGATTCAGGGCAAACAGCTTTTGAATACCAGGACAGAACTTGCTTCACAGAATTCATTTTTATCCCCGTCAGCTCCATTCAGATAGATGCCATCTTTCCTGTTACTAAAGGGAACCATACATTCTTACGACCACTAGCTCTGACAATTCTGATATTTTTGCCACTTCATCATTATAAATTTGCCTTTAAAATGAGTTACAAGTATCTAAGCCTGAAATATGCTAGACTGGCAGTTAAGGAAGTTCAGAGGAAGAGAAAAAGGTGCTAAGCCTGTCAGGCTGAGATAGCGGAATGTTATGAATGCAGTTACCTAGCAAATCTGTCACAGGAGAAAGTTAAGCAAAAAGCAGCACTCTTCTTGAATTCCACAGTAAATCTGAGTGTGGAGTATTTCTACTAGAAAAAAAAAGTTTTGAAGCTTTTTATTGAGACCAACTGAGAAACTGAGAAATTATTACATGGTAATAATGTCAAAGTCAGGTAATTATTTCTAAAAAAATTCCAGTAAAATTGTCCCTCCATGTTTATAAAGTTGCCAAAATAGCACAAAATTTAAAGCTGAACAGTGACTCCACTTTGAAAACTACCTAAGAATCCAGGGATTCGGGTTCATGTAAATATTCAGTACCGAAGTTTGAGCCTGAATAACTGAACAAAAATGCATAAAACATCCAGGATTTTTTGCTTCAGAGCACATGTATCTGAATAAACAATCTCTTTCAGATAACACACTACATCTGACTGGAAACAGAGTAGGTCAGGGTAACTAATGATCATTTTTTTATGGTAGGTTTAGTACCAACCTGGAGGTTTAGTACCAGTACTGGAGCCCTGGTTCCAGCCAGAACAGGGTTAATCTTTCGCAGTAGCTGGGAGGGAACATGGCTAGGACAGGGATACTACCTCATGTCAATGCCAGGGTCAGGGAAATCAACTTCCAAGAAGAGGCTCCTCCTGGTCAAGAAAACATGGTGGAGAAAGATGTCTGGTACTGTTTATTGTCATGGGCTCTTCAGTGAACATTTTTGCATATGAATCACTCTCTCTTTTGTACACTTTAGTTATTAATATCTTTGCTGTTACTGTTTGTTTTCTTAACTCATTGCTATTTCCAGTAAATTGTTCTATCTCAACCTGTGATCTTAGACTTTTTTTCAGCCAGTTGGGGGGAAGGAGGCGAGTGGGGCATGTTTCTTTCAGTGGGAGTACGAAATTGGAGAATCCCATTCCTAAACCACGACACTGTTAAATGTTCCATGTTAAACTAAAGAGATGATCACAGAAATCTCATGTCAAGCAATCTCTTTACTGATGGCCTCAGTAAACCATTCAAAATCCTCATAACTACAGAGAATACAAAATCCTTTTCCCCAGTGGTGTTTTTTCCAGATGAACACATTTGAACATGACACACATTTAGGGAAAACAAGCCTCAGACAGCAGATTTAATCCCTTAGTCTCTCTGGGCTTCAAACTTCATTCACTACAAAACAATTGGAAGAAAGGCCGGTCAGCCTGCTAAGGGGAAATGTCCAGCTCCCCAGCAACTAAAGGACCAGTAGATGAGAAAGAAATGTGCACAGTTCGGACAGAGAGTGGCCATATGAATTTTGTTTTCCTAATGTAAACCTAATGGTTTACATCTAGAGCTAGAAGTGCACAAGTAGGAAAGCATGTCTGGGTTATTACATAAGAGCAAGATACTGGCAGTTCTTGGCTAATTTCTCATTTCACACATCCAGACTGTAAAATTCTACATGGCAATACATTGCTCTCCCACCTTTCTATAGAATTAAATGTAGTAAAATTGAGCATTAGACCCTTTAAAAATTTTCATATCAAAGTGCTTTAAATGAGAGACGAATTAGACCATCTGGCTTAGGGAATTCAAATGACTTCCCACTCGCATTTGGTATTTAACTATAATTAGACCAATCTATCTGAAACTTTTCGCTAGACAAACAAAAATGCCATTAAACCCTTGTCCTGCATTTCTGTCCTTGAACATCATTATGCAGTCCTTAAAGTACAGAGCTTTTGTTCCCTCATCATCCATAGAATATTTTCACTAGCACAAGTTGGAAATCTGGAACAAAAAGTATTTTCTAAACCTGCTATTGGCTCCAAAGAGGAGTAGGATCAAACTTCTCATTCAATGCTACTTCACCATCCTGCAGCAGAGCAGCCTGGGGGATAAAGAACCCACTGAGCTGTTAGGTGTCGACAGCTGAGGACGACTGTAGTGCTGATCTCCAGCTGAAGGGACACATGCTGCCCATGGACTCCAGAAGTGGCATGTGGTGACAAATGTGGATCCCACATGTTAATGTCCATTTTTCATTTGATTTTACAGCACAGCCATCTTGTCACAGCAAGAATGAATATAAATCTGCCTCTGACAGATATCCACTGCTTCTCTGTACATTTATTCCAGACACATATAGAGTCATTTGCCAGTAACTCCATTATAGGGCATTTCCAAATTAACAGAGAAACAGTGATTTTATTTTAAGCTCTTTTTAGGCCACCTAATTTTTTTTTACAGCAATTCAGGTGTAAAAATGTGAGAACTTGCTAATTATTATGTGTTTAGGGGATTAGCTAGACTTCTTTTTCTTACATTTGATGGGCAAATCAGCTTTGCAAGGCTGTGAAGTCTGCAGTGATAAAAGTTCCTCTGCATGTCGTCATTAATTTTTTTTTTCGACTGCAAAGCAAATGAAATTTTCCTAGACCCATTAAAGGCTTTTTTTTTTTTTTTAAGCAAGGTAAAAGGATTTAGAAATTTGCTTTCCTGCCAGTCCAATGTTAACTCATCAAGATACTGTGGGGGGGACTGAGGTTCAAGATTAGCATGAAAAAATATCTAAGGTGAAGGAACACGACCTTAGAGGAAACACAACCTGCATTACTTAGATTACAAGGAATTTATTAAATACATCCTACAATATTTAGACAATAAGGCAAGACAAACTTTTACTCAGGACATTTTTCTGTTCTTTCCCAGACAAAAATACTATTTACAAGACAATGAGGAATTATTTTCAAATTGTGTAAAGACTTCTGTTTTGCTTCTGAATCACCAAAAACTGAGGAAAATAGGCCAAAGAAATCTGGTGTCCCATCAATCATCCTTTTCCATGGAAATAATACAAAAAGAGTTTCTTTTATCCTTAAGCTGCCACATCCCATCATAACTACTCACTTAATCAGAGATCTCGCAGCATGCTGCCAGTCCCAGTCCCTGCTGTCACAAGCAAATACGTCTTTTTCTGTCATAAGTGTGGAGTTACTCAAACCCTGATTCTCTCTATTAGCCACAATAACTTTTCTTTCCAGACAGCTAACATACAATAAATATTTAAGCTACCTAATAAAGACAGCAGAAAAAAAATAATTCTAAGATTTCTCTAGTGGTTTCATTTGTACTGGCTAAAACACTGCTACTGAGAGTCCTTGTGTGAAAGAAATGGGGAGAAGATTGCTCTGTCCTGTCACTGGGCTTCCTAGTGACATTTGCTTCAATATTTCTGGGTGAAATCCAAATTACTTTTGCAAGTAGTCCAATGAAAGTATGGCTATCTGTTCCTTAATGGCAAAACTAAATGAAGCTTTTAATCCCAGATTTATTTTAAGGTTAGATTGGTAGTGAAATAAGTCAAGTAGCAGGAGAAAGAAACTGATTACTAAAGCCACAGGATGCATAGACACAAAACATAATGACACAGAAAACACTGCATTAACTTTCACCAATATGGAAATGGTAAAAGCCTGCAACTTTTCTTTTACTAAAAGGAGAAAAAGGCAGATCAACAAAAAATATCAATTGAGTAAAAATCATGAATTAGAATAAAGTTTTTTTTGAACAGCAGTGACCCATGGCCTGTAGTAATCCTTTACAAGTACAACAGTTTGCTTGTATTCTTGAATTAAAAGTAATAAATGGCATGTGCTACACAGAACAGTCCTATTTTTGGGAGAGGGAAGTCTTTTGTGTTTTCATACCAACTTCTGGCCTATCAATTCAAACTGCTTTCTGTAAATCTCATCTTCCCCCTGTATCCTGTCTCCACCAAAACACCCTTCTCCCCAGTAAAGTAAAAAAAAAATATTCTCTAAAATTCACCAAGGACCAGCAGTAACTTTCATCAAGTAGGAACATGTGTCTGCTTTACACATAAAACAGTTGGTTACTCTGATCTGTATCACATCAACACATGGATGGCTCAGAAAGATCTTGGCTCCATTTCAGTAAGTGGTACTTAAAAAATGAGGGCCCTAAATAATGCACACTGTTTTCCAACACTCTCTAACAGGGAACAGATGAGGCAGAAGGGTTGACAAGTACTAAAACCCATCTAAGACCTATAATGAAGAGTGGATAGAGAATGTGTTTCTGATTTCGGTTTCACAGAATCACAGAATGGCTGAGGTTGGAAGGGACCTCTGGACATCACCCTGTCTAACCTCCTGTTCAAGCAGGATCACCTTGAACAGGTTGCCCAGGACCACGACCACCCAGGACCAGGTGGCTTTTGAATGCCTCCAAGGATGGAGATTCTAACACTCCTCTACATTCATTTCAGAAAAATTATGTTCACCAGAAAAATTATAAAGCTGTCTTTAAAATGATGCAAAAAGGAAAATAAATTCTGGGGTTTTTTTCTTTTTAAAATTTCTAATGAAAACTAAACCTAAACTTTTTGCTAAAAAGGTTTGTTGTGTTCTTAAATTTTTTTTAGGGTTAAGATTGCTGATGGTCAAGATTTTAGTAAGATTAGTGGTCTATATGATCAGGAGAAGAACTTAAACACAAACAGAACATTGATAGGTTTTTCCAAGTTATTGCATAGCACACATTTAATATTTCATATTTAATATACATACACTTGTTCAGTACTTTGCACATTTTAAAAGCAAAATGGGAAATTATGTAACTAAATTTTACCAAAATCTGGAACATATGCATATAATAAAAACTTTAATTACTGCAATTATTTTTTATTTAATTCGTTGTTTAGAAACAAGGCCTTATTGTTTGTGTATTGCAATGGAAGATTTATGATCACTCTTTTCTAAAGAGAAGTTAAAATTTATCTTCTGTGTAGCAAGAACATGTAATATTCGGTTTGTTCTGTCATCTAGTGTTTGTCCAAGAGCAGCCACTGGCACAGCTTTTCCGGAGTCAACTCTTCATAGAATGAAGTCCATTCTGAAGCAGTAATCATAGCAATACCCTCGTCCACTGAAAATTTTCATTAAACACTGCTTTTACAGATAGCATTAATCAGAGCCCGGGTCCTAACCTTGTATTTTCAAATAAACTGAAAATCTTTTAATTATATTGAAAAGTTTCAGACTTTACCCTCAAAAAAAAAGATGATAAATTTTGGTGTCCCAGAGGTTGCACATTAAAAATACCTAAAACTTCAAAGTGCAGGAAGACACTCAGTGACACTTCTGTGGAATGACACTGTCTTTCCAAATATCTACGTGCCAGATCACTAATTTCTGGTGGACTACTACAAATCCTAAGAATAAACTAGTGCAAAACATCACCACTACCATGCGAAACACCTTTGGCCACTACTCTTCAAGCCAACAAGTAAATACAAAAAGGAAAGACTCATGATCAGGGAAAAAAAACCCCAAACAAACATGTTTAAAGGAAATTTCAAAATTATTTCATAGGTAGAGCCCTGTATCAAAGGAAACAGCTTCCTAAAGATGTATATAAAAGAGCACATCTGAAGGCAGTCCTAATCCTTCTTTTCCATGAATCAACACATTTGGTGCTATAAATAATTCCCCAAACGAAATAAGGAGCCTGAAAGGGCTAAATAAAAACAATTAACACAGAAACTTTGGGGAAAGATCTGTCTCCTTTCCATGCAATGTCCCTCTGGGGACATAAATGGGATTTGACCCTAGCTGAACTTGGCCATGTCCCTAAATATACACTGTGCACACTGAGGAAATGCACTTAATCTGAAACGGGCAAGTGCCAAATGAGAAAATTCTAAAGATTGACTCTGAGATGAAAGAATTTTGGCAGCTCTTAAAGAATTTTAGGTATAGAAAATGTACAAGACGGTTTCCAGGTGAGATTTGCAGTGTTTCCTAGTGTTAGCAACATTAACAATAAATTCAAGTTAGTTACAACACTGCCAGCACAGTCACTATGGCATTAAACTACTTCCATTATGGGATTTGGCAGGTGGTAAGTGCAGTTTTAAATTAAATTAAAGTAAGTATGAGATACAGGTTTTGTATGTATACATTTCACCCTAAAGGGAAAAAAAAAAAGAGAGAGAAAGAAAAAATAAAAAATCTCTTAAAACTGCCTGAAAAGGCATGAATTAATTTTTACCCAGTAATAAAAAAAATATTTAAATAAATGAGCTTCAAATAATTTGAAATTGGCACTTAACCAGGATTGACATAAAAATCTAGGTTCCAACTGGAGTGCAGTATTAAATAATTTCTCACGAAAAAATAAAATTATGTTTGAATTGCTATAAAGGTCTTTTTCTTCCCAACCATGTTAGAGTAAATTATCAGTGACTCCTTTATGTCAGTCAAATGCTATTAACGTCAAAAACCTTGGCAAAAGAAAACTTGCTATTTTTATACCCATTTTTTTTAAATACTGGTGGATGAAATCCTTAAGTAGGATGAACCAAGCAATAGGACAAGAAGCAACAGGCAGAAACTGATGCACAGAAGTTCCACCTGAACACGAGGAAGAACTTCTTTCCTGTGCAGGTGACTGAGCACTGGAACAGATTGTCCAGAGAGTCTCTCTCACTGGAGAACCATGTGGACACCACCTGTGCCGTGTGCTCTGGGATGACCCTGCTTGAGCAGGGAGGCTGGACCAGATGAGCACTGTGGTCCCTTCCAGCCTGACCCACTACGGGATTCCGTGTAATTCTGTTACACGGAATACCAATTCCAGCCAATAGGTCACGTAACACTTTTCCCCCTGAGGATCCAGATGTGGGTTTCCCAGGCTTATCTGACAAGTAATGGGTAATAAACCCCTCAGGAGCTCTTGCCTACCACTAAGCTTCCCTTTGAAGAATTTACAATGAAAGTCAATAATGGCAAGACATACAACCTGATTATTTGGACTTTTAAAAAGAATTTGACAAATTTCCACTAGACAAGCCTCCTTTCAAGGAACATTCCAAAGAAACAAGTGAGATAGCAAAGAAAAGTTAGTATAAGAGGGAAAATAATTGTGTGAAATTTTCTGAGTCAATTGCTAATTTCCAAGGAATATGAAGTAGGCCATCTGCTGCTGCACAAATCATACATGAAGAGTCTTCTGCCTAAAGAGATCTATTGAGCATATGAAATACTGAGACCAAGAGCAACCTTGGAGCCTCCTGCCTGCTGTAGTAATTCTTAGAAGAGTGGAATTATTTAGTGACAAAAAGGACAAAATGAAGGTATAGAACAGATGTAGATGCATGAAGAATTGATTTGTGCAGCATACAGCTATTAGCTGTGATGATTTCCAGTAGATAATAGCTTAAGAGAGTAGAATAACAATGATCAAGCTCTTCACAATGAAAAAGAAGTCTCACCACTAAAATCATATTTAAAAATGGGAATAAGATATTACAGTTTAGCTAAGTAAGAAGATATACAGTTGAAAGTCATACCTGCTCTCTTTTCAGTCAAGGTCAGTTCTTCAGCACACGTGTTGAACACTTCGTGGGCCAGCTAAGAAGACTCCACTTGAAGGACAACTTGTAGGGCAAGGAGGGATGTGATAAAAAAGTTCTGGTTTGGTTCTTTTCAACAGCTTCAATAAGGAAAGTCACAATCTACCATATGCTTCATAGTCTGAAAAAGGACTAAAAGTCACTTTCTGGAACAACGAATCATTAAACTGAGCAATGCCTACAAGCATATTTATAGGAATTAATTTTCTGAAAAAAAGGTAGTCTTACAAATGCCATTAATGGCTGTTGGTATTTTTGTGTATGTGTGTGTGTAGTCCATGTGTTGACATTCTGAATCTATTTTAGGGAAGAAATGACAGTACCTTGTCTAGAAACAGTATCTGGTCTGGTAAGATTGAGAGGGAACGGCTCAGATTACCCTATAAAAAGACCATACCCTGAAGAACATGTTGTAGGGGACAGAGAAACAGTAACTATTATCATAACCACTAATCATTTACACTTGTTTCACTTTTTATTTTCTTCCAGGTAGTGTCTGCTAGATAGCACTGCAACGTACCTTTACTAAATCACAGCTGTGTGGTGGTCTTCCGTGGTAAAGGCAAAGCTCAGTGGACATCAGTGCCTGTGGTTCAATGCATCACATCTTAGAAGCTCTGGTATTCTTATACGGAGTTGATGATTATGTTTTGTGGCATGTGAAATTGGTCTACAGAACTCAAGGGAATGGAAGAAATGATACTGCAGCATATTAACACACAAATTAAACACATAAAAAAAATCTACATGTTGAGACTCATGCATTGCAATCACTGTCTTAAGGGAGAGTGACTAGAATTTCTTACCATGAGAAAAATGTAGCTTTGGCAATTTGTAGATGTTTGCTCCATGAGGTGGTGTAATCCCAGAAGGGTTTCGATTAAATGTTGGCTACAGATTCGTGCAGACAAAGATCACAAAAATAACAGAGCCTTTAGTTAAAGCAAGGAGGAGCGAGGGCAGTGTGAGACTTTCTTACCCTCAGTATGTTGCTCTTTCCCACAATTCTGTGTTGGTAGTTTACTATTTTTTACGTTTCTGCCTTGATTTTTTCTCCTGTTTACAACAACTGTTATTTCTTTTTTTTTAACAAGAGCTGGACAAAAAACACTTTAGAAAAATTAGAAACAAACTTCACAAGTAGAGTATTTATTTCTTTTTGAGATAGATAAAATGGTAGGGAAAATCAGCTGGCTATTTTGGGCTAGTACAACCAGGAGAAATGGAAACTAGACACACTTGACAGAGCAAATGTCTTTTGTGAAGACGAAGTAGAGACCAGAGAGGCCGCTGTTGTGGGACTACCCAGTCTGTATAACATCACTATGCCAAAGGAGAAAAATTTTTCCCTTTCTTCCACCACACTTGGGGAAGTAAGAGCAGCAGCACTACCACAAAGCCCTCAGGCACAGGCAGCTCCCCTTCAGCAAACACTCAGTCTGTGCACAGCCGGACCCTCTGTGGCCAGGTCGCAGCACAGCTGAGACATCAGCTGCCCAGGAGATGGGAGGGCACCACAGAGATGAGCTGTGCCAGGCAGCAGAGGTTTCCAAAACCCTGCCCTGCTCATGACAGCACCATTCACTCTGCTGTGTTAGAGGACACAGGGCCTACACAGCAAGGTTTCTGTCTGCACGTAGAAAGAAAAAGACCCATCTCTGTACAGCAGCAAATAATAGGAATTTTGTGCAATTTCATTCCTACTGCTGAAGATTATTAGGCCTGTTTTTTTCCCATTGCTATGTTATGGTATTCAAGAAGCAGTGAAGTGAGAGACAATTTAAAATAAATTGACCTCTAATTAACAGTAACAGACGTGTTACAGATTTGAAAGGAGAAAAAAGAGAGCTTCTTTAACTCACTTTCTCATTATAATTGAAATCTAAGTGGGGCCAGACAACAGATAGTGCTTATGGTAAAAGTCAGATCTAAGAACCATAGGAGTGAATTTTAATTACCTCTTTGGCCCTAAGACACACCATGTGTCACCACTGATGTTCTTTATCTTTACAAAACTGATATAGGAAATTTACTTAGATGGCAATACTTCTTCTGCTATTATGGCTTATTCAAATGAAAGTAACTATGCAGAGAGATAAAATAGTAACACCATTTCCACTACATGAAAATCAAGTTATCTTAATGGACAAGTGATACAACTGTCAATGTCAGAATCTGAGTAAATTAACATTTATATAAACAAAATTTTGGGCAATTCCTTGTACCAAGTCAGACATGCATTTGTAATGGATATACTAAAGTACATCTGGACAAACACCTGCTTTAAAACTACTTCTGAGGAACAACTTAATGTGTCAGGAATGTCTTCAGCTTCTGGGCTGCTTAATGGTGCAATTCCTACAGATGCCACAGTAGGAACTGAACTCATCTCAGCACTTACTGTCTAATTTCTGATGTGAAGATATGCTAGAAGGCTACTAGTCTAATACAAACATAAGTGGTGAAAGTATGAGGGGAAAGAGCAACACCAGCAATGAACTTAAAATCCTCACACTTTTTTATTCAGTGACCAGTCCTTTCATTCAAGGATCAGTCAGCTACTCAGATACATAGATGCTGTCCCAATGCTGTCACATTCTAATTTTCCTCCTGCCTTCCTTTCCTTTGAACTTGCCTTACTTTCGACATTACTATGTTGGGTGGTTTTTGGGGTTCTTTTGGTTTTTCTTTGGTTTTTTTAAACTAGGAATTGTTTTCCCACAGACAATTTCAAGGCATAAATTAAAACTATGGGCAGGTTTTCTTTACAAAATTATTAAGAGTAATCAGTCTTATCTAAATCATGCATTTTAAGCTGCTGTGCCTTCTAAAGAGCCTCCTTCCTATATTCTGGAAGGATTTCTAGGGACAGATCATAGAGTTCTTACTCCTGCAAGTAGTAGTCCTGCTCAACATTTGATCTCCTTCTGTCATTGGAAACTAGTCCAAGTTTCCAAACACATGGGGGAATTGAGGGAAAGAAGTGCATTTGCACACGAAGAAACACAGACTGGTACCATCATCTTGTGCTGTTGCAGAGTCATTTCACATGGTGCATACTCCGAGTTACAGTAACCTCTAAACTTGTGACATCCATTGGGTCACAATTAATCACAATGATGACACAGCACAGAGACACTAGCTTTGCACAAACATTCATCACACTAAGCAAACGTGGAAACTTCCCAACACAAAATAAATACATAAATTTCCTTACAGATACAGCTGTATTGTTCAGGTACCTGCCACAGATGTTACAGCCACAAGAATTCTTAACACAGTTTCACTGATTTCAAACTCAATGCTAAAATGTTTGCCCCCTACAAACTGAGCTTGGTTTTTACAGCAATTTTTTACTTTGGATGAATTGGCTTGTATTTCACTGGTGGCACCTGTAAAACATCTCTAGGTTTTGTTTTCTTCAATAATGAATGCTTACACTAAAAAAACAAAAAAAAACTTCACCCAACAGATTTTGAATTAAAGCATGTTTCAGTTCCTTAACACTAATGCAGCACAATGGAATTAATGTGCATGAATAAAATTTACTACAAAAGTGTAATAAAACTGAACAAGTTCTGAAGAAGTTCTGTATAATGCACTAAACCAATCAAATTTGAATTACAGTGTACTTTCAAAGAATTGCATTATCCTTAAGAAATAAGGAAAAAGAATCATGGCATTATGACTGCAAAATTGGATTCTTCCTATTCTGCCTGATGAGCAGAATAACTACCCGTGTTGGAAGGATGAGTATTAAATTTTTTTTAAATTATTTTTTTTTAATTCAGCAGACTGCTGAATGCTCCAAGAGTTTACAAAACAACTGTGAATTTTATGGGCAGAGAGGGTGAACAGGTGACCTCTCTGTCCATCTTGATTATAACTGATAAATTTCAACCATCTTGGTAAAAATGGTTATAGACATGAGCACCAGTTTTGTGCATGTCCCTGTCTGAAGTTTCAATCAAATTTTTCTATGGAGTTGTGTGGAAAGCTGGTGAAAAGATGTAAAATGTCCTGCATTATTACTAACACTATGGAGATTCTTTTCAAAAAGAGGCACACATATTTCACTTGTAAAACTCACCTTCAAGGGGGCACATACCATGCAGAAGTCTCTTTTTCAGGATTTGATTCAATTAGCATCTGAAACACAACAAAAAAATTCAAGTGGAGGTGTCATCTTTCGGGCTAGGCAACTGTTTCCCATTCTTGCTCTGGTTCCTTAACTTCAGAGTAATTTCCACTGCCATTTGACTGGATGAATTAACAAATTAGAAACTGTACCCATCCTGCACAGCAAGTACAGAGACATTGAGCTAACAGAAATCCAGTTGTGACAAAAGGTTTAATTCAGCATGTCCAACATTGTATTTGCCTTTAGGAAGTGGCTGAGTTTTTAAAAAACTTTGTTTTAATTACTCGCCCAGTAGTACCTGGTCAAGTTAGAGATTCTTCCAATCCATTGTGTACTCTTCTTCATGTTAATACCAATCTCACTTCACACAGGAACTTGCTGACAAACTACTTTACTGTCCACTGCACTAGCTGAAATGAAATTGCGAATGATTTGTGACTAATATATTTAAATAAGTTGAAAAAACAGTAAAAATAATTACAGTATTTCAAATAAATTCGTACTGCCACAGCTTTATTTAAATCTAGTTTTCAAAAGCTTTTAGTAATTAGCAATATATTCACTGCTCTCACAAAGAATCTGTAAATACAAATACCTTTTAATTTCCGATGAAGCATAAAATTAATCCACATCCTGATAAACTTTTATTATTCCACCCAGGCAGTGGAATTTTTAAATAAGAATAAAGGAAATCCAGTTCTTGTCCATATCCACAAAACAGGCAAAAATTTTCCTACTATCATTATGGTCCATCTTCCTCAGTCTTATACGACAATCCGATTTTTGTATATGCAAACTAATGACACTAGTTCATTTTCTTCTACACTAAGCATATCTGTGCCTCCACCCAAATTACTCTTTTCAAAGACTGTATAATACTTTATGGCATTGAGTTTGGTATTCCTTACCTTTCAATGAAACTGATATTTATAACTCCAGACATTCTCAGAAGAGCACAAGGATTAATCACTGTGTCTGAAAATCCCCAAATTTATATCACTACCTTTGCATATCTATAAATACATGTGCAGACCTGTACGACCAAGTAAAAACAACACACGACAGCAACACTGTAAGAATAGTCAAGGGCTCCCGACTGCTTTCTGCATGACTGTAGTCATGAGGACAGACACCTGTGCAAATGTTTGCACTTTATGGAAAGAAGAAAGAAGCTTCTGAATGGTTTAGGTATTTAGTACGTTTATATGATCAGCCTTTGCCTTTATTTCTTCTACCTGCTCCTGATTTCCTGCATTTCTTTAAGGCAGGGATGAAACACACAGTGAACTAATTTCCAGTTCATTTGGCATCATGAAAGGTAAGCAACACCACAGTATTAATCCATAGGCAGTTACTCATCTTTAAAAAAAAAAAGGATGTTTTCAAAGGAAGACTTATACTGTATCAACCTCCTCTCTGGCTTCTCCTCAGGAACACGTAACAATTCATATTTTTGCTGTTGCTGTTTTAGTTTTGGACCACAAAAGTTATCCAAAATTATCCAAATTCTCCATTATCACTATTCTTTAGTGAATTTAACTATTTTGACTTACTTCAGAATTTATGCTAAGTAGCTTTAATACCCAGGGACTAAAATTCATGCAATACTCCCTCCTCTTTCAGTTCAGTGGGGAATTTTCAGGGAGGAAAGAATATAAACTTCTTTCATGCTCTTCTGCATGACAGTTTTCAGAAAGGTCTTCATACTGTAATCCCTTTAGACATAACACATTATAAATTCTCTTTAATTCTCCTAATATCACAAGTTTTAATGAAATGAATTTTCAGTCTGTCATCAATGACTCGTCACATCAAACAACTTCCCCACAACAGTACTTACTGTGTCAGCCAATAATGACAACACTTTTTCTTTAGCTTCTTTATTTAAAAGCAGTTTATATATCAATGAATTTCAGTCATAAGAAATTGTTTTCTGACGAAATCCCACTATCAGAATGTTAAACTCTTAACTATCTTTATTTAAGAAAATAACACAACTATGCTCCACAAATTATGACAGAGCTTAAAAAGAAGTATCTCTCTCTTTCTTTACTATGTAATGAAGACAATATCATAAAAGTACATAACAAAGCTATAGAAAAATCAGGGAAATTACAGAAAACCAGAAGCTCCCTATGGGTTTTGCCCTATCCAAATATGTTTTAATGGAAATAAAACATTAATGGCTTTATTCAAATAAATACATATTTTAATAGGTGACATGCATCTGAAACAAGAATTCTTTCTGATTCTAAATTTCAGACTATGTAAAAAGTCAAAATGATGGGCTATACTAGCCAAAGGTTGGTTACAAGAGTTTTTATTTTGCAAACTATACAGAAACAGTAAAAAAGAAAATGCATTATACTTTTCAATATAACATAAGATAAACATTAGATTTAGTTTACTGTGCAGAAATTAATTCAAATAAGAAACTGATTTTCCTTTAATTAATGATGGGAAACCAGTGATTCATTTTTAAATTATACAACCTGTAGTAATACATTATACAGGTCATGTCAATTTTATTGTGGGCAGAAAGAAACAGATAGGATATGAATGAAGATGGTGGAGTCTCAAAATGTCTACACAATTAATTAACATGCTAACATAAATACAGTGATTAAAGTAATTTTCTCTACAGTCAAATCTTAAGTGCTACTCTACACAATAAGTATAATCTGGACCACATGGTAATTACATAATAACAGGAAAAAAATTAAAATAATCCATTTTCTTCATTCCAGCAGCAGTACCTATACTGGTATTAATTTGGTAATTGGGTGTGCTTAGCTATTGCCTAACATCCTACACTGGTATGCATGCTAAAACCTCTCTAGTTCTATTTTGCAAGGCACCTTTACAATACGTTCTCTAAGTTTCTGCACTAGTAACAGAAAACATGAATTAAGATAAAGAGCAAAACTATTTCCTGAAATAAGAAAATAAAAAGCATCATTATACATTTATTAAAAACTACCTTGGGGCAAGTGACAATACTCTGAAATACAGTCATGTATAAAGGTAATACAATTTTAAGCAAATCTTCTTCCCCGTGTAAATATTTTACGCTAGTCTGATTAGAGAGAAATACAAAGAAACCACAAAGGGTGAAGCAATGTTTAAGTAAATAATGATAAAGTTCATATGACCTTGACATGAAACCAAAAAAAGGAAGGACAAGAAAATTTTAGAATTACAGAACTGGTACTTGTACATGCTACTGTTTTTGAAAAATCCTTTCAATAATCTAGCCATTTCCTAATAAAAACATAACCACAGATGCAAACCCAAAGGAGGACTTTGCTATGGTTTTCCCTCCCAATTTTTCTCTGTTCCTTTGGTTAATTAAAGGCTGGTTGAGATGCTACTTGTGCACCAATGTTTTTCTACTGCAATACATTTCTGATTTATTAAATGGACAATTTCAGGGCCTAAAATACTGATGGAACTGAAGTTAAGGTGCAGTATGCATTCTGAAGAGGATATGCACAGTTCCAAGTAAGGGCAATTATCTTTTTAGCAGAATTTTAAAGAGACTGGTTGGCTTTCTAGTGTGTTTTGCACATACATATATTTTCAGTAGCACATACCATTTTTTTCTTCAGGCTAGAATTCCAATATGTTTTCTTCAGCGCAACAGCATTTAAAAACTCAAAAGCACGTGATATAATTATTCTTATTTAAACAAAAAAAGTCTATGACTCCAGCTGCAATGTTTGAAATAATCATACAAAATATACATATTTGTTAGAACCCTTTTGATCTTGGAGAGCAAAAGGATTTTATGAAATATCATCTTGTGAAACTTAGAAAGGTACAACATATGGACCCCTTAATATCATCAAATATATCCATCATGATCATCGTCATCATCATCATCATCTCCTTCATCTTCATCATCATCTTCAATTTCATCTTCATCATTCATTATTTCATCTTCATCATCTTCATCATCTGTCCATTCATGGAAATCGCCAGAGGCAAAATCACCTGAAGTCTCTAAATCGATAGCTAAAAAGGTAGGATAGTTATAGAAAAGACTCACAAGACACACTACATATTTATAGTATATTTTACATAAGCATACAAAAGGCACACCAGAATATTTACTTTCAGGACAACTATAGCGTGTGACATAATTGTAAAGTATAAATAATATGAAGAGTCTTTTGTCATAAAAAAATCCACCTCAATATTGAATGAATTTCTCAATGTTAACAGAAGGAGACAAAACTTAAGGGTTTGCAGAACTATAATGAGTGCTAGGAACAATTGAAAAAAATTTAAGTCCAACTTACAGATGACAATAGGGACTACTGAAAATATACACTGACTATTGTTCACTTCTTACATATTATCTTGAACTATATCGAACTGTCCATTTATCTAGAAAGGAACCTGGATCAGATGGACAATAGGCCTGAGCTTGTATCTCAAATACTGTATTCAATTTACTCTCTGCTTCAGGCTATGGTCTTTTGTTGGAGGAGAAGTGAAAAGGAGTCATAAATGACTTTTTTTTTAAAAAAAGAGGAAAAATACTTTTTTTTCATCTTTTATATCTGGGACATCAAATAAAGGTGACATGGGAATTCTTGGAAGAAGCTGCACAGTGCTGTAGGGAAGGGAAAATAAGGGAAGATTTAGTGTGCTAAAAACTTTTGGCAATTGTCTCTAATATAAACTGAAAAAAAAAGTCAAATCGAATTCACTAGCATGCTGATTACCCAAAGGAATTTCATTAAACATTCTGGGACTTATCTAATGCTGCTCTAGAAAATTAATTTTTCCTGGGTTTATATACACTATGCCAAGCACATATAAGGGGTCTATTAATAGTTGACACAGTGACAGGAGTTTGAAAAATTAGTGAAGCAATAAAAATATTATAGTTTATTATTTTTTGTATCAAAATCTATGTAGTTGGGTCCCACATTTCTAACTGAAGAAATTTAACCTGGCTGGCAATCAAAGGGAATAACACCTCTAAACCAAACACCATAAAAGGTTCTTAACTTACCACATTCTGCTGCGCCGTTTGTTCTGGATCCTGACACCTCATTGCCATATCTGTCAACACACCAGCACTGCCCCAGGCTTCCATGGCACTGACTTGGTTTGTAATACCCATCCTCATCACAGAAGGGGATGTACTGCCCTGCAAAATAGATGTGTATATTTATATCTGTACATGTTGAATAAGTATATTAAAATCCACGTCTTGGCCAATGTCACAATTGTAGCAGAAAGCAACTACCTTTTGCTGTTTCATCATTCCAGACTGCTTTAGTAGTACTAAATTCAGTTAACCCAAAGTGATTGAATGCATCAAATGTGGGACAGAAAAGAACACATATCAGCCTTGGACTGATTTCAAGAAATAAAGGGAGCGATCTTCCTTTAAATTTTTTGTTGATCCTGTGATTCATATTTCTTACTCCCTGAATATCTTAGTCCAGATTTTCACTGTATTCTGGTGAAAAGGCTCAAATGTAGGACCCATTCCAAAATGGGAGGTTCTATCATCTGTGGAGTACAAACAAGTCTGAATTGTAAGGGCCAGACTTTGTGACTAACACAGTATCTGCTACAAGGAGTGATTTGTGCTTAATATGTATTTTACAAACCACTTATTTACATACTAATATTTAATTATTCCAGCACAGGAGACAAACGCAGCATAACACACCACAAAAAACTGTAAAAAATTAATATTAAATTTGCATTTATACGTACAAGAGGGGCTGGTTTTGTGAGGCAGTGACTTGCCCACAGCTGAACAATCCACTGTTTATCACTTGGACCAAATGGAGACCACAATGAAGAAAACATTCATATGAAAGTATTTGAAGCGTATAGTTCTTGTTAGAGACCATCCTTAGCAGAAATAGTTTTGACTACTTTGGGCCAAGACTTTTATTGCAGCTGTTACACAGTGGCTAGGGGTAAATGAAGACTTTACACTTCAGAAATATTGATGCAGTATAAACTGATTCACAACAAAGATTTCAATTACTTACAGAATATTACAGTTAAAGGATCAGCAGAGATACTACTACAGGAGTACCTCATGCTGTCCCCTCTGTAACTGTAAAAATGTACCTTCTATCAGGGTAACAAAACAGATGTAAGAGCTTTTGGTAGGTAAGGTAATAAAACTAAGTTTAATGGCTTTCAAAAATTTCATAAATTTTGTTGCCGAGATTTACTGTGGTCTATCTTCATTGGATTAATATTGATTTTGTGTTGCTGTTTAACTAGGATTATTTATGTAAGTAATAAAACCTTCAAAGGAATGATCTATGGCTCACCGAGGAGCTTCTTTCCTCCTTGCTGCTTCTGAATGTTGCTGAGTTCTGTCTGGCAAGGAGGGTCTGAAACGACATAAAAAATGTTAAACAGGTTACACAGTATCTAGGACAGAAAGCACATGACTGTTTCCACAGCTTGCTATGCTGTAAGGTCACTCTAACTACTGATCTTATGAAACACATGCATCTAAAATAAAATAATTACCACAGCTTGCTACAGCTTCAGAATTACGAACCTGTGCACCACCATGGATTTGTGCAGAACGCCACTCCCAGTTAACTCATCTCCAAATGAGCATCTAGTCATCAGTCTGGAGGATCGAGGAATGCTAGACCAAAATAGTAACTCTATCACACCCTACTTTACTGGCCTATAAAAATCAGAGAGCAACTGTGAAGCTTGGATGGCTCTCTCAATTTCTTCTCTTTTGTCCTTTTTAGAAGTCATGTTCAAATTTTGTATTTCACATACTACACTAAGAAAATAAGACCTTTTTCTTCACTGAAGTCTGCAAGATTGGGATTCTCTGGCAACAGTTTAAGACTGGACCCTACAGGTACAAAGCCCCATGTGCAGCAAACTAACTTAAAAACGGAGGCCAAACTTTAGATGGCTCTAAGAAGCAGAATATGCATTAAATTACAGCTTATTCTAGTTCTGAATAATTTAATTTTCTACTGTCCATTTAAGAAAGACGTAGTATGCTCCATAAATGGGAAGAAAATAAGATGTGAATGTGTTCACATCACTGTTGAATAAGTGAAAGAATCAAAGACAGCAAATCACTAATTAATCTCTGAACACTGGCACTGAGTACCATATTAGACTATTAGCACCAGGGCACTTCTCATTCTGAACCAGCAATAGAATTACTGAGTTTACTCACAGGTGCCTTTAGCTTGCACCCTTCCCAGACAAAACTCTTACATTCCATCAATATTAAATGCATTTTCCATTTAAGCACACTTTGATAATTCATAATACATCTTTGCCAGGTACTTAACTCAAGGATCCCTTTTTCTCCATGCAAATAGAAAAACATGTTCTAAGCTGGTTTAAAGATGAGTAAGACTGGCCTAGCCCATTGATGCAGAACACATCAAAGACTAGAACCCCGTCACTGTGTAGGGCACCATAGTGACAAATGCCTAGATGAAGTGGGGATTAAAAATACACTTCTGGTGAACACAGAGCCTCTTGACTGGCACAGCCTAATTATTCCAAAAGGCCTTTGGTAATATCTAAGAGAGTAAATAAAAACTAGTAGACAATAATAACCCCTTACTGACAGCAGGCTGTTCATTTCTCTTGGTTTTACATTTTAAATAACATTTACATATCCAATATATTTAAAGAAGCTTATAAATGTTTCCAGAGGCCTCAACTCTGGTGGGCCAGGCTTTTCACACGAAATCTATAATGGTTCTTTTTAGAGTGAAGGCCTTAAGAGTAGGCTCCACTTTCAAAACACTGTCAACAGGAGTCTTAATGCCAGAAGAAATTTTCAGGAGTTTTTTCCAGACAACCAACTAATTTTCTCTGTGTGCTCTTGAAAAATCACTGAGATTTGACATCATTGGGTGGGTATTGGGTTTTAAGAATTATATCTTTAAGTATTTGCTGAGGCTACATAAAGTTTTACTCTTTTTGCTGTAAGAAGTACTTTGATGATGATCATGCTCACTATTTCATTACCTTTAAAAACTAAGGTTTCTGTCATTCTCAATATTTGAAGATTTAAACTCTAATGCTACAACATTCTGAGGATCGTTTATTTCTTAAACTAAAGGTATTTTCTACTACCATTAATCTAAGAAATGACAGCCAATTATCATACAAATATCACGGGTTATAAGGATCTAGGATTGGGGTGGATTTGGCAGGGTTAGTTTAACAGTTGAGTTGTGTCACAGAAGTAATCCTACCTATTCTATTCTATTCTACTCTATCCTATCTTCCAAAAGAGATGGGAAATATGCTGATGGAGAAGAACTAGTCAAATAGGAACAATATGTGTATTTTTTTCTATGAAAAACAGTCCTAAATTAGAAACACAGATCTGCACACATGAGCACTGACACGCGGAAATGTAAAAAATATGGATGATGCCTAAAGAAAAAGATCTTCTTTTATAGCTACAAATATCTGGTGGCTTAATTACAAAATGGAATATCACTAACCAAGAGCTAACAAGGCAACATGAGAAAGTTACTTATCCAAAACACTCTTCTTCTCAGAAGTTAGGTCTTCAAGATTCACATCTAAGCTTTGCTTCTCAGGATAAAAGCAGCAAAAACTCTTAACAATACTAAATCACTCTGGTGCTTAAAACTGTCATAGAGAATGGCAGGCTAGAAGTTCAACCAATTCCTTTTGGCTCACAGCACATTCTTTTTCCTCTCTTCCCAAATCATAATGCCTCCCTCTTTATTTGCTGGTTAGTTCCTAAGTTTGAAAAGCTTTTTTTTTTTGATTTCTGCAATTATTTCAATTAAAAAAAGCAGTCACTGGATAACTTACGTCAGTCTTGAGCCAAGGAGAAGAAAAAAATCCTTTACAAAAATCAGTGTGGTTGCTTCTTTTGAAATAGCGATGAATCTGCCATCAATCATGAACCACAGTTACGAGCCATTCACAGTTCCCCAGTAGTCAAAGTACTGGTGCACACCAGAGTATCCGATCCTACTAACACCAGCCCTTGAGACATCAATACCCAGTCATGCCAAGAAGTTCTTCAAGGCTAGCACAATTAAGCTCTGATTTACCAAAATGGCACATTAACTGAGCAACTGGAATAAATCTGGTAGGTTTGACAAAGACTGTCTATGATTTTTAACAGATAGGTCTCAAGGAGCTGTTACCCACACAGTGAGCCTCCAACTTTCAGAGATTCTCCTTCTTACTCAGACACAAAACAGTGATTTTCCACCTATTAAGCAGATAGTATTTGGCAGAGCCCCTAGTTTCTGGAACATGGTGCACTGCAGATTAGGCTGCCTTGTGATGTCTTGCCTGTGCTCGGGGTTAAGCGTTATAATTGTTGGACAACCAAGGTTTGTATTTCAGGGATCTGAAGTACCAATACTACACCTGAAGAAGTCCTCCAGGGGATCTCATTTATAATCACCATTTATCTTGATAAAGGCATGTTACCGCTTCCTTAATAACCATCCATAAATATATTTGAAGTCCTTGCAATCTTAAGACTGGCAAATACAAACCATGATAATTATCATTCTTCTGTAAGAGGGACTGCTTTTAAAGTCATGAAGACGTCTTCCAAGCACGAGAGACAGAAGAGCCTGTCAGAAAATGTATCTACAGAAGTGCTGGACTAATAGGCCCACGCAGAAGCCTGCAGAAAAGAAACACTTTGCTGCTAAGCATTAATATTCCCAGCAAAACTGGCTACTCTCCTACTCTGACTCAACAATGCAACAAAACAAGGCTGCAGTAATGAATTACCGGCAGAAAAAAATTCAACCTATAAAAAGGCCAACATTGCAAAGGCCTCAGGACTTGAGTAAACACTAAAGTGTTGAGTTAGCATTAAGCAACTAAGAAAGTAAGTTCTGAAGATGGGTGCTGAAACACTTGCATGGGTTGTTGAAACTAGAGGACCACAGTGATCAAAGTGAACAGGAAGACTTGCAAAGAGCACCGGCACAGTGCAGAAGAATTGCAGAAATGCATTTTAATGCCTAGGATATACCTCTGAAACACTAAACTACATTTAAAGCAGAGTAAGGGCAAGAAAAAAATGCAATAAGCACCACTGAACTGTACCTAAGTGTCTAAGCACTAGTCAAGGCAGGACAACTACTACAGAAAGATCATCTTCTCCACAAGAAAGATCTGACTTCAGGATTCATAAAAGTTGCTTATATTGACTAAAAGTTGTTAGCAATGTGCAGTAATAGGTCTACTGTAGTGTAATGCACCATGACAGATCTCAAGCAGGAAGAAAGAATGAAGAAGAGTTTCAAGTTCTTGTCCAACCCTGACAGTCTTGTATGGTAAAACTATGATCAAAGACCATGAGGGCTTCTTAGATGATGACTCAGGCAAATACCATGTACTTTTTAAAAGCACAATGAAATTGCTATCCCAGTATGATACATACACTTGACTAAATTTTGTATTCCCTTTTGAACGTCACTAATCAACAACAGTACTGTAAAACCACTGATCTGCCCAGAAAGAACTACTAAGCTCATTGAATAGAGGGAACTTCTCTACACAGCTTGAAGCATTCTGTTAATATCAACTTACTTTAATAAACATCAGAAAGAAGCTACTGAATTTCTCAGCTTTTCCATCTCTTTGCTATTAATAGCAAAAGCTTAGTTAAAGGCCTTATTTAGATCATTCAATCAAGGAAAACGTAACCAAACATGAACATATTTCAAGGTTCAGCATAACAATGCAAATTACAAGCAGAGAATTCAACAGGTTACTAATGCACTAGGGAGTTAGGGAATTAGTTGTGCAAGAGCTAATAGTAACACATGACAAAAGAAGGCTATAAGATTCTTTTTTTCCCTTACACCAAAAACCAGAGAATACAGATTTTGATGACAGTGTTAATTTGGAAGGATGAAGTGCATGTTTTATATGCAAAGGCTGCCAAAACATGAGATTTCACTTCATATACAATATTCAGAAGATGTCTTTTTTACTCAAACACACTGTGGTATCACTGTGGTATTTAGCTTGAGTACTAAATACTCAAACATACTGTGGTATCTAATCTGTTTGAAATTAGCACCTTATTGCAACACCATTATCTTACTTATCGAGACAATGAGGGAATTGGTAAAAAAGGGAAGAAAAGCTTGATAATGTTGGGTTCTGCAACGTGAAGAATCAGTGTCACTGAAAGATGGCTCTGTTGTGGTACCATTAATAAAAATCTTTACACTACCATCCTCAGGTTCTAGCAACGCAGCAAATATTTTACACAAAACGTGTTTATAGGCAAGAAAATGCAAAACTACTTGAAAATGATCAATGGAAGTGTTTTCTTAACGCCCTGGTTATGCAGTTATGTTCTTTAAGAGCTACATTACTCCTGGGATGGGTTGTTTTTAATTTGCTAGTTTTGTTAGCAGTACATACATTCTTATAAAAAATGAAGCAAAACTTATTGTTCTACTATAAAACAAACAAGGTATTTTGAAAGTTTAAATGTTAACTTTTTAAAGAGAAAGTTACCAAAGAAAAATATGCTACTTAGTATTTATCTACAGGAGTACAGCTTTATTTTTATTTAGATTTACAGCTGGCAGATGTGGCATGATAAAAACCTTTATTTCCATACAAATCAGAATGAAACCATAAATGTTGAATGCTAATGGGAATTTATCCTGAGACTTTTAAGGGCACAAGTGAGATTTAAAAACTGATACTAAAATTTTTAAAAAGGCTGAATTAATTTTGGAAACTTTCCACCAAACCAGTTTTATCTCCTCTATGGCAGTAGAAATTTGAACTCTGGTTACTGTTTATCCTTCAGAAAAACTCCCTTATGTTAGTAAGGAAAACGCAGGGGTTTTTCTGCCCAATTTCAGACAATATTTAATGAGTGAATTTCTTGATACATTACAACCAGCTTGATTATATAATTTACGTGATATCTCACCTATGCCTAAAATTGTTACCTATTCCTCAGGAAAATAATGCTTATAGGTTGTGTTTATTTGTCTAAACAAAATCACATCAGAACATTAACAACACATTCAGCTAGGCAATAAAAACCAACTGGTTTTGGGTCTTAATGACTGGAAATAACTTTATCCATAATGTTCATTCAGCTATTTTATTAGGCTAACTGAACATTAAGATATCCTACACCAGCAACAAAAAAGTTTATTTTATAATGTAGGCAAAGTAGTGTGGGAAAGAAATAATTTAAGTAATTCTGTATGTTATTTTCATCTCTTTCCTCTACATACATACTAAATGTTGGCATGAGGAACAATATAGCTGTAAAAGCATTAGTGGCAGTGCTGCACTTTACTTAGAATTCTTGAATTTCTAGCAAGCCTTTCCATTTAGCTTGGGTTGTTTGGCTTTTTTTGTTTGTTTGGGGTTTTTTAATTTCATTTTAGGTATTCACCGTAGGTCACAAACCTTAACACAAATTCATTGCACAGCATTTAAGAGCTTACAGTTCACTTTAATTTTCTTAATATGTTAAAAAGAGACACAGCCCAACAAAAAGATCAGTCACACGCAGGTTGTTCTCATCTTTTACCTTGCTGTCTTTGGAAGCAGTAGCACCACTCATTGTTAGATATCAAACTGTCTTTGTATGTGTCACAAGAATTGAAGAACGCCCTGGTGCATGGCTCGTTCTTGTCAAGGTAAATGCTCCCGAGCTCTGACTGGTCCAACAACAGGTCATAGTTCGTATCGAGCCTATTAAACATCCAGCCGAGGGAGTCTTTGCAAATTGGCAAAATGCTGGTATCGAATCCTAAGAGGCAAAACAAAAATAATAAAAATTATATAGGAGGAAAGCTAGAGCAGCTGCTGATCCCGGCCATCACAAAAGAATGCTGCATCATGGAAACAGCTCTGGTGGTACATAGATACCATAAATAAACAGTGTATGCTATTGAAATGGACGTAGAAATTATATGCCAGATTCACTTTAAAAGTCACTAAACTAACCTGCTAAAAAAATTAATCCTACTATCAGTCCCAAAGCATTTAGAAATATGAGTTTTCATGTCAGTTATTATACCTATAGCATGCACATTATGTGCAGTAATAAATGATATACAGTGATTTGCTGGAAAATAATACTGGTGAGGAATTTAAGTGATATTATACATCAGTAGAATGAAACTTAAGTGGTTTGCAAAGTTAACAAAACTAAGAAGAGAATAAATTCCAGGTAACTTGTTGGAGTCTGTGGTTGGGTTTTTTTGTTCTGATAACGTATATTTAAATCTATGAAAAAGGAACATGACAGTCAGCATCAGCGACACCTTGAAAATTTTATTTTATTTTTACATAGTGTACTTTCTATCTTGGAGGAGGCCATGGAAAAGGTGATTGCTAAGAACAGCTGGCTTCCAGTATCGTACTTACCCTTACAGCTCGCATCTTCCTAAATCACTGCTTGAAAAAATGGCCAAATGGAACAGGCTGAGTTAATTATTCCTGTAGCCAGACCTCACACCTCCTATTTGAGTTTCCTGCACGAATTTCAAAGTACATGCAGACCTGCCTACGGACATGAAAGGGAAATGCAGAAACCCCTGGGCCTCTTGCCCCTGTCGAAGATGGGAGCAGCATACGATACACACACACTTTTCCTGGTTCATGTGCCGTGGGTCGTGCCACAGGCCAATGTGGCCTGGCAGTTGAGAACACACCCTAATACAGAACAAGATTTAGTGCTGCTAAACACCATGCTTCTCAAAACTTTCAAGTTAAAATTTATCATGGAAAAAATGAGATTAGTAGATAAGGCTATAGAAAAGTTGACATGAGAGCACACAGAAATTCCCAGTTTCTATTGATGTTGAAAATTAAGCCTGCCTGCCTTTGCTGTTGTTCTGAAAACAATAAAGAAATCTGAAAAGTGCTTCTATACTGCTAAACAAGTTTAATCCAGTAATTGTATTTAGAAATCATTAAATGTCCTTCTAGAGATATATCTTCATACAGAAATGCCTATGCTGTGGTAGAATGACCATTTCAGAAAGGAAAAGAAAGCTGATAGCATCAAAACTCTTTGTGGAAGTCAGCCCAACACATAAACTCCCTCTCCCCAGAAATCCTAAATTAACTACGACTTTTCATCAGGGTGACCTCACTTTTTCTAGTTCCCTGATGATCAGTTACATTAATTATTTTTGTTTGATAGAAAGAAAAGGGGAAAAAAGCAAAAAATTTAAAGGTAGCCATTTGATATTTACGAAGCTTTGATGTATTTAACACAATTTATAAACATAGCCAAGCATTCAGCCAAAGATCTCTCTTCCTTCTTCTTCAGCCCCTGATAGAACATCAAGACAAAACTTAATTTCTGTAGATTACAAGGAGCAGTGAGATACAGGACGCAACTGAATGAATAAGGATATAGAGTAAATGTGTTATTCAACCTCATCTGTAAAAGGTATCAGAATTATTCAACAGGTGTTTCTGATTAGAAAAAATCTGGAAGGTTCCTCCATCTTAAAACATTTTGTCTAACATTTAATGCTCAGTATAACATTATCTACCTGTAAGGCTCTGCTCCTGAAGGCCTTTTAACATTTTCTCTCTTAATCCTCCTCAAGACCTTGGATACTGAAAGTGGTCAACAAGAAACATACTGTTACCTATCCCACTTTTTGTGTACCTGCACGATGGGAGAAATTATTCTTGTACTCACAAGTTTTTTCTGCCTTTAGCACCCTGGCCAGCTCACCAAACTCTTATAGAAGGGGCAGAAACACAGCAACTACGATTTTAATTAATAAGATGCCAACTAGAAAGGAATTTAAGATAAAAGCCACTTTAAAGGTGTATTCAAGGATAGACTTTGTGGGCCAAAGTATGTAATTGCAGATAATACATCTGCATGTGGAAATTTCAGTTTAAGTTTATCGAAAGAAGCACCACTTTCAAGCTTGGGACAAAAATATTTTTAAATTAGCATTTGTGGTTCATTTTGGCAAAGCCCACATCATAAAGTATTTGTATTTTAGGATACTAGAAGACAGTTTCATTTTTTTAATAAACTATACCAAGGAAAAGCAGAAACTCCCCCAAACATCTGCTTATTTTACAGAATCACAGAATAAGCAGAGTTGGAATGGACCCACAAGGATCATTGAGTCCAACTGCTCAGTCAGTTTCAAATTAGACTCTAAAAAGAAATACATTTATTTGAAGAATAGTTAAAGAGAACTGAACATTTCAAAGGTGTATTCACCACTAAATAAGGGTTGGAATAGTATTATACAACTGCATAAGATTTTAGCCCTATTTTTTGCTTGATTTCCTTAACTAGCATTAGCCTGTGAGTGGACTTCATCTTCTGTTCCCATTCTTCAACTTTTTTCTCACTTCTTTCTATATAGCTTTCAGATTTTTTAAAAAGTGATGTCCCACCAGCATTTTCTCTATTACATTTGATATAATTAAGGACAAAGCTTGAAATTAAAAAAATTGCAGTCGAGTCAGCAATATAATTAAAAGGCAGATCACTTTATTACAGATGCCTGATACCAACAACGTAGCACCAGAAAAATGTTATTATGTTCTAGTATGTTTAATAAATCCTGTCAAAGTTCAACATAACCATAGTTTAATATTTAAATATAGAGTCTGAAGTCTGATATTCATGACATACTCTTCCAAGCAATATATTATTCTGGTACATCAGAACTAATAAACCTACTTCAAACAATAACATTTTATATAAGAAAAGCTTACATTTATTAAAACTGTCATAACCTATCCATTAAATAGCATCAGATACTGGAGGAAAAAGCAGTGTGGTTCATGGGGTCTAACTTTCTACTAAATAACTGTTTGATTTAATAATTTCTAAAACTGATCATGCTTTACCTTGAAAGTAATTTACATTTCTTTCTTCAGAGTTCAATACTGAAGTAGTTTGTATTTTCAGTTACAGCCAAGGTATATTTGTCATTTTACTAGTTTTTTGTTCTTCCTATTCGTTAGTATATACAATTTTTAGTGTAGTTTTTAGAGAAAAATCACATTTCTACTTAGTTTTCATTTGTCTCGTTTCATCAGGCCAAATTCTTTCACAACTGTCAATCACTGCAGTACAGAAATGTCTGAAATCTAGGTCAAATATCAGTTTTGCTCAAATAAATAAAAATTGCTCAAGTATTTCAGAGGTAAACCAGACAGGTGTTAACAGAGAGATAGAAGCAGCTTTGTTTGATGCAAAATGGAACAGTCCACCTTTTCCAAAACTGCCACACCACAAAAAGATCATCATTTCAGGTCTATGTCCACATTATCAACTCCTCTAGAGATTATTGTGGTAAAATTCCTGGTTCATTTCAAAACAATCCTTACGGAACTTTCCAAACTTTAAATCAGAAGTACTTTCAACAATGACTTTCTTCCTTTATTCTAATATCGATAAAATAATACATCTTGAAGGTGATATACTTGAGAAAGAAAGTGAGGAAAGTCCTCAAATACATATCTAGAATTTAACATCTGCTGACATGGTCTGACATGTGAAGGGGTCAGGTGATACAGAACTAAGAATCAAAAAATCACCAGGTGACCTAGACCTAGGAAATTATTGCCCGAATCACTTTGAACACCAACTAGAATGCCGGTTTCAGACATTTTTCACAGTTGTAACACAACACAGTAAGCAGAAACCAAGGGGGAATAATTAAAATAATTGAATGATAGTAATTTATTCTTGATGATTAAGTAGCAGGACATTATGCTGAAGAGAGGAAAAACTGCTGCTCAGATGACTAGATTATGAAAGATTTTCTATTTCATCTTAACCCCTTACTTAAAATCTATTTCCATATACCATAATGAAGTGAACTTTTATGCAGCTATTTCTGAACACTGTCTAAAAAATGTGAAGTACCAGCTAATGCTCTTTTCCTGGTCAAAACAATCCCAAGGGAAAAATTATTAAGAAATATAACCATCCTCCATGGGTTACATATTAGGCATTCAAAACATTTCCTCAAAAAGAACCAACAGAAATGCTCCTCTTTCTGGTTATTTCTCAGGGGAGAATTTCAACTCTTATCTGCTTTCCAAGGTAAAACTATCGTTTGCCTGCTTATTAAGCACGTAAGTAATGTGTACATTGAGGAAGACAGCTTTTGAAACCACGTGGAAATCAAAACAGCATACATACATGGGGGTCACATACTGCATTATATAGAAATTGTTTATCTAATAGGCCAAGAAGTGCACAATTTTTTTGAGTACCAGTATGCTGTCTGAAGCAATAAAGCTGGCAAATCACACATGTGAATAAATATACATGGCACTCTTTGCTAGACTCCTGGCTGACATCTAGACCATGGATTTTACCTGTTCAGTGTGCAAGCTGCATAGCAAGAAGGTTTTCTCTTGTAATGGATTTCTGTAATATTTTGGTTAGCAGAAAACCTTCAGTAAACAGCATCTCACAGCTGAGGCCTACTGTGCACAAGCTGGAAAAGTGTTTTCCTTCCTAATGCAATCAGGACAGAGCGGAGCAGAAAAGACTAAAATAAAGAGGACTAAGTAGATGTGAATGCTTTTGTACTTGATCACAAAACTGCTGATCTAGGTGAGCCTCATCTGGCTCCACAGTGGCCCAAGGAGGAGACAGATTTCGGCATAACACTCTCTGCCCCGTCTGAGGCTGTAACACATTCCAGCTCACTGTGATTACCCGGACACGAGCAGAGCCCAGGTTAGGGCAAGACACAGAATCACAAAATATCCTGAGGTGGAAGGGAACCATAAGAGTCATCGACAACCAACTCCTGGCCCTGGGAAACATGGGGAAGGTATCAAAGATACTTTGATAAACGTAGGAAAACTGACTCTCATGTCACAACAAAAGGGACAAGAGAAAGAAATAAAGGACAACTGCAATGTCCTTTAATCACCTGTGAAAGTTTGCGTTCTGAAGTCTCTTCCAGAAAGTGTTTGGGGGGGGCGGGGGGGGCGGGGAATCCCATTCCTAGAAGCTATCAGTTTCCTAAGAGATTGACAGATTACACGAAATTTGTTACTTGGGACACCAGATTTACCATTTTATTAACAGGAGCGACTGTTAGAGAAAAGTAGATAACTGAGGATAAAGAAATAAAATAAAATAAAATGCTATAATAAAGACCCATATGTTTCATTGTGTATAAGGATAATTCTGTACAAAAGATTTGCGTCAAAACGAACTTTAGTCAACAACACTGATTTAGTTCATTTAGAGACTTAATTTTAAGTAGAGATGGATTAATTAAAATTCCTGTTCAGAATTAATTCTAGGCTGGATTTCTTCTTCCAGACTCTAGCATTAAGAATTCCTTAGCATGAGTTAACCTGACACATGCAGAAATTCATTGGAAGAACCTTTTCCTTCTAGCAAACTAGAACTATGGTTCAGGTTGGCAGTCTGTTCAACTTTGCAGTACAGCTTTATGGAACATTTTCTGAAATAATCTCAGGAATCAGAAAAATTCTCAAGCCATCAGTGTTTCGAAGACATCAAAAATACTGGTTAAAACCACAATTCTTTCTAGCTCTAGGAGTTCTTTACTTACTCTAGGAGTAAGGAAAACTTTATTGTTCTTACGAGTTCTGTCTGTTCCTCAGGGTTTTCAAGTATGCTTCAGTAATGAAGATCAGCGAAATATAATTTATCCCTGCATAATGTCAGCTTGTCTCTTCATCAATAAGGAACAGGATAGTCAGAACGAAATAAAAATCTTCAAGCAAAAATCTGAAGTTGCTTATTTTATTTACTTTTCTCAAAAAAATAAGTCTTTTCCTCCTGCAATTTTGTCTGGGGATTTGAAAATTTTAGTGTAATAATATCTTATTATGCTAGTTCTAGACAAGCCAATTATAAGTAATTTTCTTTCAGACTTCCTGTATTTTTATGTTATTTTCAAAATTATTACCATATTAGTCTCCAAATAATCATTATTCCAAGCTATAAGAAAATTCTCTATTACCTTTGGCCTCTGGTCTTTCATCTTCTAACACGACAAAGTGCTCAAGCATTCTTCAGAAACAGACTGTCTGTTAGCAGAAATATTTGTGGGACTATGGTATTTTTTGTGCTTTGCATATAATGCAATAATTTTGTGTTTTATCACACAAAATTAATATAGAAAAAGAAAACATACTTTCATAGACTTTAAACAGGTACATAAAATGTCACAATATTTTAACTCTGTATTTTCCGATCCACAAGGGAAAAATAATAGGGACATTATTGTAGTATGGGGTCAAAATATCCTTTTCCCCTTTGTGTCATCTATTTAGACCATAAATGGCCTGAGGAAAAGATTTAAGTCCGTATGTAGCATCTATATTATTGATACTTTTAGATATATTACATTTGGCCACATCTGGATCCAAAAGGGATTTTGGAAATAAAACCCTGTTACTTTTTTGAAATATTCTAGTCTGAATTACTAATAACATTCTGCTTTGGAAAAAGTGTTAGTAAGACAAAATTACCTTACTCTTGTAAAAACACAGCAATGTAGGCACCTCATACTTGTTATCAGCACACTGACGGCTCTAGCAGAACACCATCAAACACTATTGCTTGGGTTTTTTAGGTAATATTAATGATTGTATGGATCAATGTGGACTATTTCATAGCTGGAACAACTCCAAAAAGCACCAGCAAGGCATTATAAACTTGTACCACATCTGCCTTGGTCAGAAGGACTGTGCTCAAGTCTTTTAATATATCCTGCCCCAAATGCCACCAGAGAGACTGAAATATGAAAAATCCTAAATATGAAGAGGCAACCATACAGGATGTCACAAATTGCTTCTTTAAATGCAGAATGGTTTTTCAGTGAGGAAGGAACTTCATGGTAAGAATACAAACCCTAGGGGAGAGGGTGAAAAAAACAGATTTTTAACTCCCCAAGGGTAACAAACAACTCCAGGGATCTGTTAGAATAATTAGGACTCTGAAAGGGGAAGTTGCCTTCAGGGGGCTTTTTTGATGTAGCTGTTAGTCTGCACAGACCACCAAGTCTTATGTGCTAAGTGTAAAGTCATTATGCACGACAAAAAGTTCTTTGCAAGATTTATTTGTAGGTGTAGCTTTCTGGCATCTCCAAAATAGGGGCTGGACAGCCCTGGTATACTTAGATATCAATAGGCCTGATGTCTTGGACTTCCTATGACTTAGGAAACAAACATTGAGGAATATTACTCGAGAGCTTTGCTCTTCAAGATCATTTTCAAGAATTTTTTAATGATATTAGAAAGGACATTACCATTTTGAATGGTTATCACATTTTTTGTTTCTTTGTGTGTTCACAGGGACATAGTGACATAATATTTTCTTCTAAACAACAGACATGCTCATTTCTCACAAAATGCAGTATATCTTTTGCTGTCTTAAATGAGAAATTTTGAAGTACAGAAATTTACGTAACAGGAAAAACACACAGCACTAATGAAACCAGTTTTAAAATAATTTGTGTATCCCCAAATCCACAAATGAAAAAAAAAAACCTACTACTGAACATACATTCATTCAGCTGCTTTCTCTCTGTAGATGGACTGACTTCCTGCAGTAGCCTGTCAAATTATCACAAACATGTAAATCTTGGCTATTTATAAAATCGAGTAAATACTGCACAAACAGGATGTTTAGTATCTATAATCAGTATTTTTTCACAATCAGCTATATGCAACTTGAGTAACTGACTGCAGTACTGAAACATTAGCCACTGAACAGCTATTGGTCTAAGATGAAACACTGTAGGTTTTTATTCAATAACTCTTTTTTTAAAAGAAAAGGAAGAAAATATAGGATAAACTGAATGTCTCACATCTAACCATTTTGTAAAATTTGATTTGCTTCGTTTCAGTAAAAAGAAAATAAACATGCCAAAGCCTACCATCAAATTTCGAGCCAGTAATAAATTAATACTTCATACAACATTCCAAATTCTGGTATGATGATAAAAACCTAAGTCAAACATTTCTGACAGCATGATGCTGATGAGTAATTTAAAGTCAGTAATACACAGGAAACAGAATTTTCCACAGAGATTGTACTTTCTTACCTGTTGATGAAAAAGAGCCCTGCAAAGACTATTCTTTGCCATCCAAATCAACTCGTGATTCTATCTCTCAAAAAATAGTAGAATAGCATGCAATCCAGACTGTGCCTTAAATTTCAGATACCTTCTAAAATATGTGTAGATTCTGTACACTGCCAAAGGAGAGAACTTCACGACTTTGAAGGCTTCCAAAACTGATAATGTCCAAAAATCCACAAGATCCTTGCATTTTAAGCTTCACATAGTAAAATCTGAGATCTTAACTCTAAATGTAGTCTTTGATTGCTACTATAAAGTAAAAACTTGCAAACAAACAAGTGGCATAATAAATATGACTGCATTATATCCACATACACATCATGGTACAAACACCTGTCTCAAGTAGAGATCACAGGTCTTATCAAAGCCACCTGTGAGCTTAAGGAAAAGAGCCAAGAAAGACGTCTAAGGGAAAAATCTCACACTCTTAAGAACTTTGTGCTAGCACTACATCTCACTGTATTCAAAGTATTAATTATGAACTTTACTTTCTCGCATTACATAGAATCCAATTTCTTGAAACACTGACTTGTTATTTATGCAGGACATAATATTTAGTAGCTCTGCAGTTGCTTCCTTTATCATCGCCCAAATTTCAAAGTGAGCGCTCAGCAAGAAACAGGATCCTACATGATGTTTCAGCTGACCTTCAACTGAGCAATGCAGTAACCTACATTATTAGATACAAGTTTTTTTTACTATACAATGAATTCTTACTTAAGGGCTGCAAACTTTGTATTTCTATTGTTTTCACTACTGAATGAGAAGCAGATCAAATGCCACTTGTGGGCACCAACCAGAATGTAAATTGGAAATATATGTGTTTAAATGTGGCTTTTTTCAATATCAATAAAAAGTGACGTTACTGTACTACCACATTACCTCAGAAACAATTTTTCACAATGTTAAGAAATATATTCCCAGATAAGACAGAACCATCTTTGATTCATTGTGTTTTACAGAATTATTCACATTCCCTTAGCATGAAAAAAATCACACAATGAANATCAATAAAAAGTGACGTTACTGTACTACCACATTACCTCAGAAACAATTTTTCACAATGTTAAGAAATATATTCCCAGATAAGACAGAACCATCTTTGATTCATTGTGTTTTACAGAATTATTCACATTCCCTTAGCATGAAAAAAAATCACACAACGAAATGGCATTTCCAATTAAGTGAAACTAGTGAATTCCTTGAAAAAAAAAAGAAGTAATGATACAAATTGAATCACAGAAAAGCTAAAAACATCTCAAAAACTTAAAAATCTAAAAGCAAAATAAGTAAGGTAAAATGCCAGTGGTGGCCAAGTTCTGTGAAACATACTCTGGAAGAATTCATAGCTTGCTTTTCATAATAACAAAAGGTAGAGTTTTATGGCTTTTGAAATTCAATTTGACTCTCTTCACAGTCGGACTTCACTTTTGGAACTATTAATGCACACTTCAACTGCTCTTCTAAACAAGCCCTTTGATAATTACATTTTAAAATGTAACTACTTTCCACAACAATAAAAATCTATTTAAATATTTGAGGGGGTTAAAAACAAATTTTGCCCCCTACTGTTTTCACCTCATTAGTACTCCTGCATCTTTTCCAATTTCAAGTATAACTTTAAAAAGTCCTTTTTTCTTCCAAGCTTCTTTTCCATCTGTTTTTCTATGCCAGTACCTGCAGTGACATCAACTAGCAAAGATGGGTCACACATAATTAACGCTCCTTTATTACACTTCTTTTAATTTGACAGCATTCACAAATTAAAGCATTGTGAATGGTAGTTGCCGAACGATATTGAACATTTAAAGTGAAGATCTTGTATTAGTACTAAGCCATAAATAGGAAACCAACTATTTGAAAGAAAAACCCAAAGTTGCAGTTTTGTACACATGCCTATTAATGCACATGAGAATAAGGAAAGCCTTAGCAATGGAAAAACAGAAGAACAGAAAAGGATCAAAGAAAACATCAAATAAGACAAGCAAAAGTCGCTTACTGGTTCTTTCAGGCCTTTGAACAATTCTAGTCTTCTTATTCTGAATTCCACTTTCATGAAGTGCCTTAAACCAGTCTCTCAATCTGTTTGCAACTTCCCTGAATTCCAGGTCACTGCACACTGAAAAACAAAATCCAGAGCTGTTTAACGTTTTTCTCCTGGGTCCTAAATATAAATTTTCAAATCATGGTAAAAAAAAATCCCCCAAACCACCACAAAAACCTAATCCCATATAATAATACAAACATACATGCTCCACAGCTTTTTTAATTAATTAAATTCAGTTTCATTTCTTAGGTATGCCTTCAAAACCGAATGAAGGTCCTCAGAAATAAATGCCTGATGTATAAAGGATTTATAAAATTACAGATACCAAGAAATTGAAAATTCCTTTGCAAACTACTATAAACACTTCTAGCACAGGCATTGTCACATCTTACTACAGATGAGGCTGAGACACCCACGACAGTCTTCTGTCTTTTCACTTCCAAGTTCATTAAGGCAATACTAACGCAAGCCCTACCAGAACAGGTCAGAGGCGTAATTTAGGCAGATAATTATGAACACCCAACCTGCTTTCCTATGCTGAGGCATGAAAAGAGAAAATAGGATTGACAGCAAAAGTGTTTCAAAAGTGTGCTGGAAGTTTGTACCAAGGAATGGAGTTTCACTGCCAAACTTGTGAGCACATAATGGCAAACAGGCAACAGTACAGCCAGTTGGTGATGGAAAGGATGGATTCTTTGACCAGAAATAGCAAAGGCAGAAAAAGCACACCAGACCAAAGAGAGCATCTGTAGCACCAAGAGCAGCAGATTAGTAGCAGACTGGCTGAAGTGCTGTACAGTACTGGCAGCTCATAAAGAAGCCAGAAACAGAAGTAGATACTAGAGATAGATATGCAGTCAAGAGGCTTATTCACTGAGAAGACAAAGAAAGGGCATGCTTGAAGCAAGTAGATATCCCTCCCAGAACTCCATCTTCCCATGTGTTTGGGAAAAGCTAGGAAAAGACAAATGAAATTACAGTATCTGGAAAAAGACCAGCACAGAAAAGACACTGGATGTATCCCTCCTAAGGTAACAAAATACCTTCCACTGCCATTCTTAACAGCTATCACTTCCAAATCGGGATCACTTTCCAGGTCTACCAGTAACTGAGAAACCTGCAACCTGAAGAGCTCACACCTAAGCTGGCAGAGCTTCACAGCGACACTTTTGAAAATAAATCTCCAGTTTGCTTACTTTTCCTTTATTGTGTAGCAATCCAACATACTTAGTGACATAGCCTTTAGCACTTCATTAAATTGAACAAGACCGTGAAACACCTGCTTGTATTTTAGAATAAGCTAGAAACATGTCATTAAGTCAACAATTATCAATGTCTGTACAACCACATGCATCTAAGCACTGGATTATTTATTCTTTACTGAAGTCTCTCTTGATACTTTGATTCTATCCATGAAAGACTATACATACATTTCCATATGTTATAGACTGACATTTTTGTAAAAATTGGTTTTGTGCTTCTCTCGTGTGTAACGAACTATTTCTTTACTGATAATTCGATAGGGAACTGGGAAGAAAAATAATGATAAATAGGCATGTGTACTCAAAATGCATTAGAACAACCAGATGAAAATGCTCTCCTGATCCAAGACTACATATTGTAATTCAAACTTGTGGGATTTCTATGTCTGCTATAATGACACCTTCCTGTACCAACCCTTGCCATCAGCTGACAGGTCAGCACAAAGAATCAACTTTTAACTTGGGACACTCTGCTCCTCTTTAATTTCCCCTTCCATTACAGCTGTATATTGGGTCTGTATGGCCAGGTTTTGGTAGCAGGAGGCTACAAGGGTGGCTTCTGTGAGAAGCCCCCAGAAGCTTCCTCCAATTCCAGCAGAGCCAATGTCAGCTGGCTTTGGGACGGACCCACCGCTGGACAAGGCCGAGCAAGTCAGTAATAAGAGTAACTCCTCTGTGATAACATATTTAAGAGGGATTAACAGATGTTATTGCAGCCAGAGAACCTCTGAGAGGAACAACCCTGCAGACACCAAGGTCAGTGGAGAAGAAGGGGCAGGAGGTGCTCCAGATGAACAGCCCATGAACAGCCACAGGGATGCAGAGATCCTCCTGCAGCCCATGGAGGAGGCCCAGGCTGGAGCAGATGGATTCCTGAAAAGAAAACTCTGAACCCATGGGAAACGCTTGCTGGAGCAGGGAGATCCTAGGGACCTGCAGACCTGCCGACCTCCTCTCGGAGAGAGGAGCCCACATTGGAGCAGGTTTCCTGGTAGGGCTTGTGACCCCATGGGGGATCCACCCCGGAGCAGGCTGTGCATGAAGGACTGCACCCAGTGGAAAAGTGACCCACACTGGAGCAGTTCATGGAGAACTGTTGCCTGTGGGATGAACTCTCGGAGAAGTTCATGGAGAACTACCTCGCATGGGAGGGACCCCGTTGGAGAGCAGGGCAATGACTCCTCTCCCTGACCACTGGGAGAAACACTGTGTGATGAACTGACTGAAAGTCCCCTTCCCTGCCTCCCTGCACAGCTAGATGGGAGGAGGTAGAGCTCAGAAAGGAGAGAGGAGCGGGGGGAGGGTGTTTTTAAGTTTCATTTTACTTCTCATTGTCCTGAATTTCTAGCTATAAATTCAGTTAGTATCCTCAAATTGATTTGGTTTTGCCTGTGACAGTATTTGGTGAGTGATCTTTCCCAGTCCTTATCTCAACTCCCGAACCCTTTGTAATATTCTCCCATCCCTGTCCACTTGCAGCGGAGAGTGATAGAGCAGCTTTGGCGGGCCCCTGGCATCCAGCCTGGATCGATACACTACAAGGTGAAATAGAGTAATACTGTTCCTTCCCTAACTACCCTCCTTTGGTTTAAGAGAAAGGCTTAGAACTGAATGAAATGGTATGGGGCACAGCACAGCCATTAGGGGTACCTGGACTGCCATCTAACCACTTTTATTTCTACCCAGCACAATACTGTTTAATACCACCACAGGTCCCAGAAATAACATTGCTACTTTAATGACCTGGCTTTTTTCTTCTAAACTCTTTATATGCAGTGCAACTCTGATCAACCTCTGATGCTGAGATGACCTACTCTGAGACAGCATATAAATTCATCATTTACAGACACACACACACACACACACATCTATATACACATACGTGTGTGTGCGTTTGTGTGTGTGTGTACATATATGAGGCAGAGCGTGAGGAACTACCAGTTACAAGTAAAAATTCCTGAATGACATTAAGAGAAAGATTCATATGGCATCAGCATGATTGTGTATGACTTCCTCCTTTCTGTAGAATTAGCAAAACAAAAACACCAAAGCTAATAAAACCATAAAGGTGTAAAAACAATGTATTAAGAAAATGAGACAGTACATCTTTGGCTATTTGGTATAAGAATAAAATGGCTTGTGGTTTCACCACGGTACTAGCTCCTGTCATGTATAAAATGCCATACAACACGGTTACGTTTGCATACGGCCCCCTCTAAATTTTCTGTTATATTATATTGTTTGAAGCACTTTTGAAGCATAAAAACAATCAGACGCAAAAAATTCAGTTTTTATATTGTGATTACTATGACATAAAGCCAGTTATTATCCTGACAAGAAAACGAGACCGTATCAAAAAACCTGTAGACTGACAAAGCAGAATATGCACAAGTAGCTAAGAACAATGGAGTTTCAGTAGTGACAAAGACATCGTTAAAGGAGCACAGTTTTTCTATAGTTTGAAATTATCATTTCAGCACCTCTGGGCCAAAACCTCCCATTTCCTAAGGTACAAGGTGACTGGACTACTTAAGCCATAACAGTGGCAGGAAAGCTGCACTCTTTGCCCTCTTGGTTTTCAGTTAATAAAATAATTTATTAAAAACTACCTACGTAGAGAATAGTCAGCAATTACTTCACTGTACCCGAGACACTATGGACAGGGAATTTTTTGGTAATGAGAGATATTTCTGCCCACACTGAGTATAGACTAAATGCTCAGACATTCAGTCCAACAAAAAAAGAATGCTACGCATACAGAAGTAATGCTAAAAAGTGCATTAATTTTTGCCACATATATCACTGCCCATGAGCATATATGACTATAATTTCTGGAAAATAAGAGAATTTGTTAGGTCATTCAAAAAATAAAAAATGGTGATGCTTTAACATTAGTTTTATTTATAATCAGATCTTTGAGCATTTCTACGTCATATTAGTACACAGATTCCATATTACTTCATATAATAAACATAATAACAACAACAGCAACTAATAATAATAGTAATAATATGGAATTTTTCCTTCCTTTTTGTTTCATAATAAAGTCATACTTCTATACAGAGGCCAAAACAACTAAAGCAATATTTGAGTCTGAGTAAACTGACGGCCTCAGACTAGACAAAGAATCCCATTTAAAGTTCCATATATACAACAGAAAAATTGAAATCTTACAACGTGAGTTATTAAACAGGCATAAAAAAATTTCTAACATGTTCCACATTAAAAATATGACTTTGAATGTCAAATAACTTCAACGATATAATTTTTTTTCTAAACACATTTATCGCACTTCAGATTTTGGTTCCTGTTTTGACACGTAAAAAGGAAAGAAGCAGCTAAATAGCCTTTAAATAGTAAAACAAACAATTTGATTTTCTCTTATCCAGAAACTTATCAACAAGTTTTGTTCAACTTTTCAAGTACATTCAGATGAACATGTAACAGATGTAAAATACTGAAGTCTAAAAAGTAGCTTTCAGAAAGTCATAAGAAGCAGAGAGCAATATCCAGACATTAGCACAGTTACCAATACAACTTGTTTTCCAGAGAAGCGGGGCTGCAGAATATAACTGTAATATGACACAAAAAAAGTCAGATATATTTACTGATAATGTATACATCTAGCTTTGTTTCTAATCTGTATCCTGTCTCAGTACAACACCTGCCTCAGCTCTGCATGTTAACTCACATGGATTTATGTGAATAAACTTCATGTTCTGCAACAGGGATGATCAACCTAACAATCCATTTTCACTAGAATGCTATTTGCCATTGAAACAGGCTTGCTCAGGGTTATGCTGTATGATGAAAAATTATACTAATTAATGGGTTGATACATACCAGAAAATGTTTAGGGACTTTTCATCCTGGTGATGAGCTTGTAAAGATACACAGTAGTGAAATTATTGTGTGAATTTGTCTGTACTGATTTTAAATAGGTCAAGATGAGGTAATTCAGATCTATTCAGACTACTGTTTCACCTGATAGACTGGGAGATGAATCTTTAATGGCAAAAGATAGACAGTAAAGGTTGTAGAAGGTTAGACAGTAATCAAAAAATGCATATTAAATCACATGAATGCACTCAGGAACCTGCCAAGAAGTACTACTGTTTTTGTATAATGCCAATGCAAGGCAATTCTGCTATTACAATCAATTTTAGTAGCCATTAAGAGAATTAGTACAAGGTAATACGAAGTCACTAGCTCAAAGGTTACTGGAGTCTACTGTCATTTCAAGCAATGAGACTGTCTTTTAAAACTAACAGCTATGGCTATGCAAAAAACAAAGGTATCTGAAAACTTATGGGTACTTAATCCAGATATATATTTATGATAAATATTATTTAAAAGATAGGTGGAACCAACTGTTCAATCTGTTTTCGTGTACAGTAAATGTTACGATTTTTGTTGGCATTTGAATATACTTCACAGATTGAAAATAAAATATTTGAAAATCTTTTAGTGCCTTTCAACTCAAGCTAATTAATGAAGTAAAAAAAGTGTTACTGAAAGCTGTAAAGACATGGAGAATGTATTTTAGCACTAGCATAATGCATTGTATTCTCTAACATTTTTAAACCAGTCTCAGCTTCCTGACATAAGAGAAAGTAAGTTATTTTAACAGTGCTTATTTTTTATGTAAACACAGACACACACAAAATTATCTGTAGCTTAGTAAGTATTGAATGGGCATGGACATAATTTCAGTATTTCAGCACACCGAAATACTGCTACATCAAGGAGTAGCTTTTGCTAAGTGAAGGGTCAAAAAGGTGATCTAGAAAAAAAAAGAAGCAATAAACACACCACACACTATGCGGAGAATCTTCCTCAGCACACACAATCTCATTCAATCAGGCAGAACTATACTCATAAATTCATGTATGCAATAAAATAACCAGGAAGTAAATATAAAGAGGGTATATAGAAAACTTGAAGAACAGGGTTCACCTCAACCACGTTTTAGAGTCAACTAGTGAGATGGGCACTGATCAGACAGTGTGTGCTAAAGCAAGACTTCTTGCTATTCAAACTTTTTCAACATACTGGAATCATTGCATATGACTTACAAAAACATTGCAATTAAAAAATAATATGATATTGTTTGATTCACAGAATCAAACAATAATATATGTTGAAACGGAAATCTAGAACTAGTTCAGTGTTACTCTCTCCTAAAAGCAGGTCCAATTACATCAGGTTGCTCAGGGCAGTGTCCAGTCATTCATGTCCTGTGACCATCATGCAATTCATGTGAAGGTTCCTCAGTATTTGAGAGACAACTCCCCTATGAAAGGAACTACTATCAACTATTTTGTAGCTCTATACTGCTCTCCCTGAAAAGTACAAGAGATTTCTTCATGCTGTAACTTGAGGATTGCACCCATCTGTCCAGGATTGCTAGACACCCAGAAACCTGGTTACAGCAGCAATTCTGTATCAACTGTGAGCAGGATCAAGGAGCAGTCCACAGCTGATGCTCATGTAGCCCAATGCCCTTTCAATGCATTACCTACCACTCATGTACTATCACATGGCTGCACGGTAAACATTGAGCATCTGTCCCACACAAGCATGTAAACATTCTTCTGAAAATACAGTAACCCTAAAACTGCCATCAGAACTCAGTGCTGCCTTCAAAAACATAATCTGCTATAGTAAGCTGGAACATTATTAGCACACACACCTATTTGGTGTCAGTACTCTGCCAGGCTGCCATTCTGCACAGGTTTATTAATTTAGCTGCGAGAAACTGATTACTTGGCCTGAAAATTCCTGGCTCCAGAATAAGGGCTAGTACCCATGTGGCTAACTCCAAATGTCTAAGAATTGTATAAAAGCGACTTACAATTCCTGCAATATAGAGCAGCACTTCTAGCTCTGCATCATCTGTCACAATCGGGAAGAGTAACATATGGCAAAAAGAAATGTGCTAGCAAAACCCAATAAATTTGGCAGAAGGACAAAAATCCCTCCAAACCTGTAACTAAAGGATGGGACAGCTATTTCAATCATCTTTTTACAGTCTCGTATGTACAGTTAGAACTGCTTTTTATTTATTTTTAAAAAGGCTGTAAACTGAAAAATATTATGCATATACTTCTATTTCTATAAACTGATGTTTATCAGCCATCTGTTACCTTTAGGGGCAGTGATTTTAGAAAGATAATACCTTGAAATTAACAAATAAAAGCATTCTGATTTCCTTACTATTTAACTAAACATAATGAATTTTCTACTTCTGTTAGTCTATGTTATGAGATAATTAATACAAATGCTGCAGATACCATATCAGGGAGCTGCAGCTGCTTATTCTTACTGCCCCAAATTAATGTTCCATACAGACATTCTGCACATGATTAATGCTTCACAAAATGCAAAATGATTTCAATTAAATTACATTTTCATAAAATAAATCTGATCTTTTCGTGTCCTCATGGTTTTTTAAGACTTCACATTTAAATATAATAATAATTTCTGAGTGCAGGAAAAACAGTAGCAACCACAACATAGAGAATTTATGTGCCAAGTTACTGTCTTCAACTTAAAATATGTGGACTTACAAAAACATTGAAATTAAATAAGACAATACTGATTCTTTACGCTCTCAGAGGTATCACAGACCTGCTGAGAAATTTGCTACTTTATTTTCTGAAGGATAGTCAATGTATATGGCTTCCTTTGCTAACTACTGCTAACCTTTAGCATTGGCTATCATTTCTTATTGTGCTCTGTTATTCCAAACTATTAATTTCTGAGGATGAAAATTATGTTATTAACCTGTAAATTGAGTAATTACGAACACAGACAGCAAAAGAAGATAGCAAAGAGATGTTCCACTGTAATATGCTATGTTCCAAGATAATTTTCAACTATTTCTGTATATTCAATTGAATACAGTATTTCATGTAATAAAAGATACGGGAATTATCAAATACGGACAGACCAAAAATCATCTTACTGGTGAAAGCTTTCAAGGAAACCATAACCCAAAGGTGTGGTATTTTTCCAAATTCAATTTTAAAGATTCCTGAAAGCATTACACGGCTCTGGGATAAAGTCTGAACATTTCCTTCCCTTCAAGATCACGACTGACAGAGGCCTGCAAAGATTACTCGCATTTGACATACAACCCCTTGAAACATAGGTAAAAAGATCACTGAACAATGCTCTTTATAAAGAAAACTTAATAATATGTATATATTATTTCACCATTTCAAACTAGGTATTTTCTGAAATTAGAAATGTTCTGTGCTGGTGAGAGACTTTAAAAGTGCATCCCATCAGGTAACCATGCACAGAACCTAGAAGGGACTGATGGACCTTTCCTTCTATTATGAGGGAAAATTATCATTGCTCCTCACTATGACTATCTACTGGTTTGCACTTTTTCTCTGGCAGGGAAGGGCAGCAGAATTGAAGAGTGGGCTGAACAACCACCCTTTAATAGAAATTAACTACAATCTGCACTGCAAGTGTCTGGCAAAAAGGAATTTTACATCATATTGGATCACACTGAAATCTAATGCATCCAAGGCTGCATTGTAGCAATCTACATTTTTCATATTTAGATCATGAACTGATGCTTTACCACTCTGTATTTACTCTAATCAATTGCTTGAGTGTTCTCCTTGAAATTTTAATCACTAACATTGCTCTTAATCACATAAAATTGTTCATTAAAGAGCACAGTTGCCTGTAGACCTTTCAGTGAGGACCAAGAGGGTAGAATTATTCCAATTTAGCTAATTATTTGTATCTTCCCTAAAGTAAGGCCAACAGAGGTAGACAAGCTCTTTCTCTACTGTTGAAGAAACCTATGGCAGGTAATCCACTGCATAGTAATGGAACAGCAGGACCCAATTTCCCTGGCACAGGAATCATGGTCACTGAGACGCAAACTCTACTACACTGCACCACTATCTCAGTGAAATCAGAATGCTGGTTAAGTAAATTTATTCTGCAGCTGTGTCTCCACACAAATTCACTAATCAAAAGTGGAAGGAGAAATGGAGAAACTAATGAGTTTAAAAAGATATGATTAGGGCACAAATATCTAAAATGTTTACCAATGCATACATGAAATATGTTAGCAAAGTGCAATTATGCTTTGCTAGTCTCTGCATTCAGCACTAAACGGATTGTTCATGAATGTCTGATGTAGATCAGGGAATTTTTATGAGATGTCTATAAATATTCATAGAGATAGTAATTTATTTAGCCTTGGTAACTTCTAATGTCGTTATTGCTACACATCTTTTAAATCCAAAAATCTTGCATTACCAACAGCGATCCTCATATGTGTTACAGAGAACCTCTAACACACGGAGTAAACTGTGTGTGACCAAAGTCAACATCAGATCCAAACCAAATACCATGAGGGATCAGTCTTGGTATCATGATAGGTGTCAGAAAATGCTTCTTTTCTAGCCGTAGTCTTTCTGCTGGCTAGCTGCATGCAGAGTGGCTGTATGTCAACTTTCCAAGTACAGAAGTTTTCAAAAGGAGCTGCTTACAGAAGGCACAATGTGTGTACAAAACAGAACAGAGCTCTCTTAAAACCTTTATGCTGTTGGAATCAGTAGTAAAATTCTGGCTCATTTCAGTACAGCCAGAATTTTACCCCCATTTTGTTGCTGTCTAGACCAACTACTTGGTTCTTTGAAGAGGAAAGAAATGCTAACACTGATGAACACAGACCACTGTGTTGATTGTTTAAACAATTCTGTTGACATTTTCACAATGAAAAATCACATTTCATATATTTTACAGTCTATTAAAAGAAAAACATAACCTTTTTGTTTAAAGAAATATGACATTTTTTGAAAAAAAATCCATACAAGAAAATGTGCTGGATTTCAGACAAAATCTATGTAATTAGAATGTACATTATTTTTCCACATGGTGATTAAGAACCTTTCAAGGTACAAAGAGTATGGGCAATTAGAGATGTCAGGTAGTAATCTATTCAGTTATAATTTTACTTGTTAATCATAAGCTGTGAAAGGCATTTGTACTAACTGGTTTTGCTGATTATAAGCACCATTGCCTACAGCTGAAAAGAACTGCCAAATATCATCAACCGTGAGCCTCTTCATCGCTGCATCTGAGACTTCCAAACTATTGCCCCTAATAATGGCATCACTGTTTTGCACTGCCTATAAAGTCTGTAGAAGTGCTTAAACTGTCAGTGACATCAACAAGAGTCTGAAAATAATGCATCAGTAGCTGAGACTTAAAAGCGAAAAACACAATCAGTACTTTAATTATTTTAAGAAATATTGAAATATCTACTGATAACGGTTTTGAAGATATTCTAGCAAGAACAGTAAGAAATATTTATAGTGTGAAATTATGTCTATTTCTCACATAGATCCTTCTGTTCTCTGTCAAAAGCGTTTTAACATAATTTTCTAGCTATTATTCCTTTTGTTACTGAAATTCAATTTCGTGCATTTTTCTCTTCTCCCTCTTTTGGGCTGTGCTCTTACAAGTATTTTGTACTTCTGAAAACACATCAATAACTACAGAGAAACAGGCAGAAATATATCACAGTGATATCTGAATTTCAGAAGTCACACAGAAGTAGGCAAGTTCCTCATTTCTTCAACAACGACCATGATTAAATGACCACGGCACTAGAGTCCTTGCCAGACTGTTCTATTCTGTAGGGCCAGCTGCACCACTAGGCTATACAGGCAGTTTTAAAGATACAGGCCCTGACAGCCACATATGAATTCACTGTGGTCAAACCCCATGTTTTGTTACCACTGCATTGAGCTCAGAATTTTGTTGCTTTCCTGTCAGCATGGAAGCTCACTGCCTCACTTTCAAGATGTTGATACTGCTCCTCAATGACTTGCAGACAGCAGCAAATTCACATTTAGCAAGGTTAAGCTGAGGCACAGCAAGTGTGTGCAAAGATTACTGGATTCAACAGCAGCCACCACCACAAAAAAAAATTAACTTGCAGTGTAAATGGGTCCAAGTTTAAGAGTTTCTCCATGGCTCTTATTTCACTAAACAAACAGAAATCCTGGTTCCGCTCAGTGGGAGTTTTGTCACCGATTTCAATACCAGTTTTGCATTCAACAAACATGAAAACCCCTTATTGCTACTGCATAAAACCTCAAAACTTCCTCCTAGTTTCACAGTTCCAATTTGAAGACTATTGCTTGAATATCTGAACTGACTTGGCATTTTATTGTGTTGCTGCTGTCCACATATATTAATTCATTATTAAAAGAACATCATCAACACATTTCTACTTTAAGAACAAACACTGCTATTATTTCTTAATGTGCAATCAACTTACAGATAAAAAAACCTAGTTTAGTCTCATTTTATACTGAATTCCTGCTTTAGAAACAAAAGTTTTTAAGTTTCTAGAGCTGCTCATAGATTAATAAGTTGGTAACTATGATGAAAAATAAATATAATCCTACAACATACTGTACTTGGCAGAGTATCTTTTTCATCACTTATAGCCACACCGGGAAGTCTAATAGGACTGGATGTACTATGTAATTTTAAAATATCATTAAATGTAGAGAATAATTTTATTTTGGGGCTGATACTGTTCAACATCTTTGTTGGTGACATGAACAGTGGAATCAAGCACACCTTCAGCAAGTTTGCTGACACCACCAGGCTGTGCGCTGCCGTCAACACGCTGGAGGGAAGGGATGGCATCCAGAGGGATTGACACACCTGAAAGGCAGGCCCATGCAAACCTCATGAAATTCAACACGGCCAAGTGCAAGGCCCTGTGTCGCGGCAATCCCAGGCACACCCATAAGCTGGGTGGAGAAGTGACACAGAGGAGGGCTGCAGAGGAGGAACGCAGAGTGGTGGTTGATGAAAAACTCAACATGAGCCATCGGTGCGTAGTCACAGCCCAGAAAGCCAAGGGAATCCTGGGCTGCATTAAAAAGAGCATAGCCAGGAAATTGAAGATTATTCTCCCACTCTACTCTGCTCTTGTGTGATCCCACATGTGTACTGCATCCAGCTCTGGTGTCCCCAACAGGAGAAGGACATGGAGCTGTTGGAACAAGCCCAGAGGAGGGCCATGAGGTTGAAAAGAGGACTGGAGCACTTCTCCTAGGAAGACAGCTGAGAGAGTTGGGGCTGTTCGGCCAATGGAGAGGAGAAGGGTGTGTGGAGACCTCACAGGAACCTTCCAGTATCTCAAGATAGACTACAGGGAAGCTGGAGAGGAACTCTACATCAAGAACGGCAGTGATGGGAGGAGGAGTAATGGGTACAAACTGAAAGAGGGGAAATATAGGTTAGATACTAGGAAGAAATTCTTTTCTGTGAGGGTGACGGAGTACGGGAACAGGTTACTCACGGAGGTTGTGGATGCTCCAACCCTGAAGGGAGCAAGGCCAGGTTGGATAAGGCCGTGAGCAACCTGCTCTCTTGTAGCCTCCTTTAGACACTGGAAGGCTGCTATAAGCTTCCCTTCTCCAGGCTGAGCAACTGCAGGTCTCTCAGCCCTTCTGAGCATCTTTGTGGCCCTCCTCTGGACTCCAGCAGATCCATGTCCTTCTTATGCTGGGGATCTCAGAGCTGATGGCCGTGACTAAATAAATTTTTGCAGGACATGACGCAGTATGGTCAGCAGTTGCCACTATGGTAAGGTAGTCTAACTTTCTGTATAAAAACCTTCAGTACAATTTCATCTAGTATTTTGAAATCAGCCAGTAACTTGAGCTGTGAAAAAATTTCTTAAAAAAAAAAATTACATTGAACCCTAATGTTTCCAAATTGATAAGGGAAGTTACAATAAGAACAGACTTCCCACCAAACCCAAAGGCATTGAATTTGCATTTTAAAATGGTATCAAAACTGTTGTTTAAGCCTCAGAACATAGAAATAAAACAAAAACTCATTAAAGCTTAAAACTTTACAAGAAACTGACTTTTCTTGCACAGGCTGAGAAGAACAAAATACATAAAAAACATAGAAAAGAATTTGTTTTTATTATCTTCTAGATACTAGAAATTAAATTTGTGAATTTTGCTGTTTATGCCTCAAGGTATGTTATACTGCATTTGGGGCAAATCTATTAAACAAGAAAGTAAGTGGGCAGAATCCTAAACAGAATCATAACTTAGCAATCAAATTAAAATAAGCCTACTCACATGGAATAGTATTTCACTTGGAAGGTACCTATAATAGGCCAGTTGCCTGACCAGTCCAGGGCTGACCATAACCCAACAAGTGTTATTAAAGGCATTGTCCAAATGCCTCTTAAACACTGACAGGATTGGGGCATCGACCACCGCTCTGGTAAGGTTGTTCCAGTGTTTGACCACCTCCTCAGTAATGAAATGTTTCCAAATGTCCAGTCTAATCCTCCTGTGGCACAGCTCTGAAGCATTCCCATGTGTTGTATCACCGGCTATAAAGGAGAACAGCTCAGCACCTGCCTCTCCACCTCTTCAGAGAGCTGTAAAGACCAATGAATTCACCCTTCAGCCTCCTCCTCTTCACGCTAGACAAGCTCAAAATTCTCATCCGCTCCTCACAGTCCATTGTTTCTATCCCTGTCACCAGCTTTGTTTCCCTCCTCTGGATGCAACCAAGGGCTTTGACATTCTGGATGTGTGGGGCCCAGAACTGCACACAGCACTGAGGGTGAGGCCCCCATGGCTGAGTGCAGCAGGGCAGTCACTGCTGTTGGCTGTCTGGTTGTGCTGTGCCTGATGCGCCCCAGGATGGGGTTTTGCCCTCTGGGTTCCAGGGCACACCCTGCTGACTCACACTGAGCTGCTGCCAGCCAGCAGCCCCAGATCCCTCTTGGCAGGGCTGCTCTTCAGCCACTACTCTCCCAGTTTAGACTTGTGCCTAGCATTACTCAGTTCATTCATTAGGAGTCAGCATGAGACAGCTGTGCCCAAATAATATCAATGTACAACACCCAGTCCATCGAACTCAAAACCGCTCCCACTACCACCATAACACTGCTCTGTAAAATACCTGATGTAAATAAATGGCTGACAAAAATAAATTAAATGAATACTGAATGTCTAGTCACTGCCTAAAGCCCAAATATGCCAGAGAGTTAGGTAAGTCTCTTAGAAGAAATTAATAAACAAGGAAACAGAAACCATGACATTTTCAACACACTGACATCGATCACCTGTGAAGAAGATGGAGGCAACAGCTCCTCTAATTATTCAGTCACTCAACAGCAATGATAATTAGAAGAAACTTCCTGAGGATATAGACAGTGGTAATGGCCCACAGGGGAGTCATTCACACAAATTCTCCAAAATCTCCCTGAAAGATAGTCAACTAGGTACATTAGGTATCTAGAATTTATTTGTTTCTCATTTACTACACACACACACACAAAATAGTTGAACTCTTCAGCAGAGGATAGGAACATACACAAATATACGACTGGATATAGACATTAAAAAATAGTGAGTTTCCCTCCTCTCTTCTATCCAGACAAGGCAGCCGAGCACCTGCCTTTGTGGGCACAAAACTATGCTCCCAAGCCAAAGGTGTAATTAAAGAATCATCACCTCCTTGCTATCCACATTCTCTTCTTTTACCTTTCTCGCCTTTCTAGGCTGTTTCTTTGTTTAGTCTCTCACATTTTGAAGTGTCAAGAGCTAATGAACCACATATTATTTATATTTTATTGTACAACACATAATCCAGGTGTCCCATTTTAATCACTTTAGTCTCAAAAAACTTCCTGTGAAATGAAGAATTTGTCATTCAGCAAATATTTCTGCAACAAAATAGCTTTTATCATTATCACACTTTTACTGAGTGGGTTTTTTTCTGGCAAAAATAGTAGGTATTCATTTTTTTAAAAATACTACAATGTAGAACATTTTTTTTTTTCAGAAAGGTAAGACGCTGAACAGTTAATTAATTGATTGAGGTTTAGGCAATCACTACAAAGAAATGCAGATACGTGTAACTTTTGAGTCCACAAATAACCATTTTCTCTTATAGCATTGAAAGAAGCAAGGAAATTATCTTCAGGAAAATGTCCATTTTTTGTATGGCCTGATAGTGCATAGATAAAGTAAATTCAAAGTTTTAAAAAATTAAATAATGAGGGCTAACACTGAGACACTGATAGCAAAAACTAAGACCTCTGTAAAGACTGCAATAGGCCGATACATTTTGTTTTCACAGTTACTGTTTGGCTTCCATTGCAAAAGGAATTTCTCATCACTCAAAGTAACACTAATAACTTATAATGCTTGATAAGGATTTTATATTCGCTTTTGATTTATGTAACAGAATGACCCAATGTCCACATGATACACTGGAACAAATTGCTCAGTCATATAGGAAAAGAGCTACCACATTTCAACTTTTATCTACCCAAACTCTGGAAATCAAAAGGAAATTCAGATTACAACAGAACAAGAGCAGAAGCTCTGACCAGACCATTTCATGTTCAGCTCTCCCAGAAGAGTGTACCATACAAGTTTCAAGTCATTAAGCTGCAAGCCTCCAGGACACACCAGATTCACAGCATGTGCAGTGCAGGCGATCTGCACACATGGACTGGCTGTCTGCCTGGTGCTTAACAAACGCATGCCAACACCATCAATCTCTTTGCAAATGTCTTCTTAATGGACATATGCATTTCTATTTCCATTATGGAAGTCCTTAAACTGAAAAAAGGGCATTCTTCCAGTCTGAAGAAAGCTTGCTTCAAGGTAGAGCAATAGAAAAAAGGAATAGTAGATGGTGCAATTATTCGATGCCCTCTGTTGTAAAGAAATTCAGTACAATTTTATCTTTACTCTGTTTATAGTTAACTTGCTTCTACATTTAAATATATATAGCTGGGAATTTAAAAATTACTTCCAAGGCTCCTTGTGTCCTTTGTCCAAATGTCAAGAATAAATCATTACTCACTAAAACGCTTATGTGAGATTGAATTGAATGTTACATCACTGTGCCTGAAGCAGATGGAAAGCAAAGGCTGTTCTGCAGGCTTTATGATTTGCAAACACTTTTTATGGGTTTGGGTTCCGCAAAATATGTTGGGTTTCTACACTACTACTACTGATCGTACTTTTCAGTGCATCTTGTACATGAGTATGCTACCCTACGAAAAAACCCACTCAATTCCACAGAATAGTTTCAATGTTCTAGGTGCTTCATATATATTTATAAAATATGCTTCATATATATATATATATGAAGTATTACAACGTCTGCATTATGTGTGCATGTAGGCAAACAATATTTTTTTTCTAAGCAATTTCTCTTAATTAGAACTCTGACATAAGTTAGCATATAAATCTAGAATCATTGTAAACTGTACAAGGTTATCTAGGAAATTTATGGATTTACATCACCACTTTAAAATGACAAAGAATTTTTTGTGATAAATATATTTTGAGCTATAAATCACATCTTCATGACTATATTTCATGCTATATGTTAAGCTACACATTCCTCAACTTGCTCCCCAAACACATGACATCAGACTGTATTTCTTTCTCTATATTTTGGCTAGAAAAGAAAAATATGCATTTGCACATTTGCACATTTCCAGAGAAGCAAGTTTAGTATTCTTTAATATACATACATGTGCTATAGTTCTCAGACCATTTTTGGAAGCTTTTTCTCTTTCACAGGTCTTCACAGCTAACCAAAATTGTGTCACTAATTGCCGCTGAAAGCGACAAAATCACTCATGAGGTTCTATTGTGATAGACAATTTTGGTTAGCTAATCATAATGTGGACCTTTTTGTTTTACATTTTGTGCATCAAAAGAATTTCATATGATGAAATGTTGAAAGCGCTTGGACCATTTTTGCTGGAAGAAGAAAACAATGGGATCCTATAAATGTAAATAAATACCTGGAGGGAGGATACAAAACCAGAACAAGGCTCTTTTCAGTGACAGGGCAAGAAGCAATGGGCACAAAGTGAAATAGGAGGTTTCTTCTGAACACGAGGCAACAGTTGTTTGCTGTGAGAGTAATTGAGTTGTCCAGAGAAGCTGCAGAGACATTCTCTCCACCCTCAGAGACATTTTAAAGTTGTCTGAACATGGTCTTGAGCAACCTGTTCTAGGTGGCCCTGCTTCAGCAGGGCGATGAAGCAAGAGCACCTCCAGAGGTCACTTTCAAACTCAATCATTCTACTAGTCTGACTCTGTAAAATATTGGTGTGTAGCCTGGTAAAAGTTTGGTAGCAGAAGTATTTTACTGATAATTTCAAACATCTCAACACAAATCAATTCAAGTGATGGTATAACTTAATTCTTCGTTTACTGGGTCTTTATTCAGATTGCCTGTGCTAGTTGCACAGGTTATTTGGGGAAAAAAGGATATTCCTGTCTTCTTGCTCCTTCTTTTACACTAAGCAAAGTTTTCCACCTCCACCTCCCCCCTACCCCCAAGCTAATTTCTGTACTTGTTTCTTGTTTTGAAAAGAGAAATAAAGCAAATAGAGCAAGCCTGACCTCTTTGTCATATCAAAGTCTATTGTTACAAAACACAAATTATTTTAAATCTCTCCCAATACATTAGAGGAATTTATAAATAGATTTTAAAAAAATCTTTATGACACTGGGTATCACTTATTACAAATCTTTATGCAAAAGACTGAATTAATTTCAAATAAAACTTAAATAGCAAATGAAACAATTTAAGATAAATGAGTAACTTACTGCTTATCATCCACTCTAACTCTCCTACCCTCACTTACAAGGACTAATACCTTAGACTTACCACTTGCACAGTGAAGTGTTACATGGTATGTACAAAAATAGTACAAAGTGGCCTACAGAGAGGGAAAAAGACAAAGAAAGTAATATATAGTTCTTCAACATAAGAAAATTAGGATGTTCTCCGGAAAGGGAATATACTTCAACTAGAAAGCTGAATTACTATACTTACTCTGTACTGAGCACTGCATTCCTGCCAATGCTGAGAACCTTTTACAAGAAGCTACAGAAAATCAGTTCCCTAGCATCACTCACTGGCATCAATGAACTTCTAACAACCCCCCATGCTATGCAGGAAAAACACCCTGACAGATTGGCATCTTACATGATGAGATCCATGTTGCCCACAAATGAACACTGCAGAGGTGCAGGCTGTAACAGGTGCAGGCTGCTAATCCTTACAGTCAGTGAGAGCTCTCACTAATAATTAAATGACCATCTGGATGAACTATGGACATGGTAAATCAGTGCTTGCACTACAAAATCTACCTTTAACCCTAGTGAATGAAATTCTACAGACGTCAAGAAATAAACACATGTACACAACAGCCTTGTGAATAACTGCATTGATCCCTAGCTTTCTTCTTCTAAGCAGCAAGCTGTCACAGATGCTCATCTCTGACAATTGTCTGTATCCTTTAGTCTTGACACTCTCTATCCAGTTGGCTATTTTCAGCTTTTGACTCAGAAAAAATACTTTTAGGGATCAATCAGTGGTCTTTAAAGCTGGTGGACAACTCTTCTAAATTATTCCAATCTGAAGTAATTTTCTTCTAAATTTGCTTCCCTAATTTTATGTATCCTATCTTCTCTGAAGTCTAGTTATGATCCAATGCTCAATTAAATGGTCAGAAACATCCCATATGATTTAGATATACTTGTACAAACTGTTTTTATTCTCTTTAATAGATTTAAACAGGGTGAAACACAAAACCAAAGAAAATTACTATTTTCTTTGTTTTTCTGAGCCGCAGCAGTATTTTGTTCACTTTGCTAATACACTCTTTTTGTGTTCCTTTTCTGACGCAAAACCTTTAGAAAGAAGGTAAATACATGATACCAGCAATTTAGTGCCTCTATCTTTGACGTATCTTTTAATCCTCTTAAACTGTATGTACAGAAATACTACAGAGGGTGATCAAATACTGACCTTAAAAGAAAACTATACCCAAAAAATCCAGATTCTTACAAGACATAGTAAACTTTGTTATAAACTTGCTTAAAACCTTCAACCACACCTGAATTCAGATAAGGAGACAATCCTGCTGAAGAGATCAAACAGAACAAAACTGTCTTAATTATTTAGTTTCCTGGCTTTACAACTCTCTTTAAATGTTTCATGCTCTACTACTGTTCTCAGGAATTTATAATAAACCTCTATAATAAAGAGGATAAACAGTGCAAAAAATTTTGACAGGAATTATTACTGAAGATGAATCAATCCAGGATTTCTCAAAAATGGTAAATAGAAGATTTGTTTCATTTGTTTGGGTTCTTTTTTCCTACAAAACCATATTACAGTGCTAGTAAATCACAACATAAAGCCATTTAATTTTAGGGGGTAGTTATTTTTAAAGGTGCCACCATGCTAATGAGCCAAAGCTCAACAATTTGACACAACTGAACAAGTGCTGATGCCTGCATGCAAGGTGGCTGTAGCACTTGATCTTGCAGTATCAGCAGGAACAGTTAAAACAGATGCCACAGCTAATTTCATGGATGATGGTGCCTTTAGGAAAGAAGTTGGGTTTTTCATTTTCCATGAAGACTTTATTGCTTTATTTAGAGGATTTCTGACATGTAATCTGTATGTGGGATATAAAATAAAGATATCAAGAAAAAATGAAATTACTATTGTATTTTGTGATGCAGATAAAAAGCAGCCCAGTTGGGTAATTACTATACTTTGAGGCACATAGGATTGATCTAATAATTTTATTACTATATTTATTACTATATTTCATAATGCTGATTCATCAAGAACACAAAAATATCTGTATTTACAAATAAAAAACCTGCCTTCCTGGTAACAAAAACAGTCAAGATATGAAAATGTATCATTTGGAATAGATTTAGATCATGCTGACACTAGTACATATTCTTAGCAAGACTCTGAGTAAAGCTGTAGTAACCTATATGAAGACTCAAAGCTAGCAGGACTATTTTGCATGCAAAGTAAGGATGGCGGGTTTCTGAAAATCCATCTTTCTCATGCTTAAAGACACTGAGAGGCGTGTAAGAATTGTCCTGGAGAGTTATTGTTAAATAACTTTCTCTAATACTGTTACATTTCTTTCTAACACTGCATCATCATTTCAAACTTTTAGAAATTATCACAGCTAGAAATGAGTCATGAGAACATGGCCTCAGTGTCATCATACCTTCAATGCACAGACAGACATTTTCACAGCATCACTGAATACACACTACCACATTAAAATGTTCAGTAGTGCTTTAAAACTTTACAGCAACCAAGAGAACAATGGTTCTCAACTGTGAAAGAGCATTCAAACATTTATGCGAAAAAAGCGAAAGCGAAACAGTGAATCAATATTGTTCTTCTGTCTGTATGCTCAGGAGAGGTGAAAAAGATTTTTCTCAGAGAAAATTTGTACTTTTATATGTAACAACTGATTATATATTTATTATCGAAAAATTGCATTGTAACCAAGTAAGAATATGCCAATTAAACTTCTTTCCTTGCGTAATAATTTACTGGAATATTTGCTTAAAACTAGCTCAAGTAGAAACTAGTTGCCATGACAGAGGTCAGCTTCAAGGAATAAATGAGATCCAACATGTATGTTAAAAAAATTAAAACTGGGCCACCATATCACCAGGATATTAATGCTGTAATTAACACATTAAATTTCTGTCGATTTCAGTGTAGCAGCTGTAGAAACATCAGCAATAGCTGCGAAAGACAGACTTTTTAATCCCTTTCTTCTAAAAGACTTTGATATTTCAAAGAAAATACTAAAATTCTAGCAGCTATTAGAACTGTCACTTCAGAAAAGTGATACTGCAACTATTTAACAGGGAGTACAGATAGCACAGTTGAAGCAGTGAAGTAAATAGGATATTGAAGTACTAAAGACTCAATTAATATTATTGAGAATTGGTTGCCAAAAGGGTATCACATGTTCTTTAAACACCACTCAGTTTACAGCCTGCTTGAAGAAGACTCCATGAATCTCACTGATCCACCTTCAGAAGAGTACTGAACCATCATCAGCACATTCCTGAGCTTCCTGAGGCTCTCAAGTAGCTTCACTGCTCAGTAAACTGACATACTTACAGAAAAAAATAATTCAGAATTAGGTTATGCAATTAGCATCACATGTTTTATCTTCAAAAAATAAGAAGGAGGAGCAAATTAAGTCATTCAAAGTAATTACCTGACTTACAAAAAACCCCTGATTTTTCTAGCAGTTATCTCCCACTGGTGAGTAATGACAGACTTTTAAATATTACTGCATATTGATGGTATAAAAAAAGTGTCAGTAAAAAATATTACAAACACATCAGTAATTGAGAAACAAACACAGCAGCATTCTGTTAGCTTATTTGTACATTGCATGAACAGAAAGATAATGCTGATCCAGATACTTAGCATATGATCTGCATCTCTTTGGTTATTTATTCTCAATACAACTACTGTGACACACTTCTAAAGCCTTTAATGTACCATAAGATTGGCAAGGCCCCTTCATTTACATAATTAAAGCAATTATAGCCATTATAATCGAATGCAACACCATTTTAATGGTCTGGGCTATATTTAAGCTTCCAGCTTTATAAGCCATGGAAGCTGGCTGGCAGAGAGCAAAAGAAAATAATGAATATATCCTAAAAAAGCATGCTCTCATGACCACCTAAAATAGTTTAATAGAGTTTGTTGTGCTACACAGACTAAACTTTCCAAATAATTTGGGTGTTTTGGGGACACTAGGACTAAATTTGTTCAAGAATTGTTTCAAGATCTAAGTTAAAATTATAAAGCATACAATGAAAACAGCATTAATTATCTTCTTTCATCATAACAGCTTGCCTAACTCTCTTAAAATTGCAGCAATGCACACAAAACCAGAGGCTGATACACTGTAGATAACCTTCTCACCTCTAAAGATATATTCACCATTTGGACTTCCCCTCCTACTGAAACACAAAGGGAAAAGAAGTAAAGAAATCAATCAAGCTAATCAAAATTTTCATAATAAATCATTCTGAAGCAACCTCTTAAAGAAACATCTTTTCCTCTGTGTATGAATACTGTGTAGTAGTAAGAAAACAAATCTGAATGACTAATTAGTCAGCCTGTATATATTCAGTCTTTACCTAAAAAGCAGCAGTGTATAAATGGCCCTGAGTGTCAGAACACCACTGCAGAAATCAAGGATTACAAAAAAGGCAATGCATTCAAAGCATCCACCCCATGCGTAGAACCTCACTCCCACATACTTACAGTGAACCAGCTAGCTCTGCTTGAGATGAAGTTTGGGAAGTTCACCATGAACCGCTCCCTACACACTGGATGGAATGCCCAGCTCCTCAAACATGCACACCAGTTTTCTAAGCCACAGCTCGCACAGGACACACTCGCCCTCAATGTCCTGTGATAAGAAGTACTCACACAGTGCACAGAGATGCAAGACTGACATTATTTTAGAAATTAAAAACTGTATTACATAAATAGTTTTAACACAGGGCCATATCTGCCAGTTCAACACTCTCTTGCTGGTAACAGAAGAAACATCAGAAGCAAATTCTCCAAGTGCAGCCCACCATAGTAGGACAGAACTGCTTTCCACAGCATTGAGACAAATAGGAATTTTCCATTTAAAAGTAAATTCGTGGATGTGATGTACATATCTGAATTTGACAAAACTGTATAGATTTGAGTATCCAAACCTTCCAAAAGCAGCCATAAAAAGTAGAATGACTTGGAAATAAACAGGCCAAATGCAGAGCAAAGACAAGGTGATTCTAGAGAAGACTGCTGTAGCAAAGGTGCTTGGAACTGTGAGCAAAGAGCTGTTTCCAGTGATGGGTATGTAATATTCCCATCTTCCCTTTAGTGTCATAGCTCTTTGCAATATTGAAAACAAGCACTCAGCTAACAATCCTTTCTCAGTACTACACGTAATCCTGGCAACAATAAAATTTTCTTCTTCAAATCATTCTTGAGTATGTTCTGCAGTGTTACGGGGATTATTTTTCATAAACACAGCATATACAGTCTAGCCTTTTTTATCTAAACAATAATATTATAGAACGGACAATCTCTCCTTAATCCTTCACTTCTTCCTTGTAACAGTCAAGCTCAATGGAATTTCAATTCATTCTGCAATTATGAGTTCATTGCAGAGAATATCAAAAATATAGATCACTGCTCAAGCACATTCTACCTTTTTTCTTGGTTTTTTACACTATCAGCTCCACTCTGATATGAATTAATAGTATTCTTTTTATTAGAATGTCTCTACCTCATTGCTCTACCTGCATTTGCGATACCACTTCTGCACGTGTATTTCCACCCCTTGCTCCCAAATATTCTAATGCCTATAAGAACAGAAAGAAAAAGCAAAAATCTTTTAGCCAAAAGATCATCCACCAATATAAAAACCAATTCTAGTTATCCTTTTCAAACTAGAAAGGTGTTTAAAACAAAGTGAATACACATTGTTCCATGCAGAGTAAGTCTGAAATTATAGGCGAAATAGGCATCTGGAGCAAAACTGACAAATGAAGTCACTTGCACAGCCTAACATCAGCTTACACAGCTGCATCTCCATTTCTCCAGTCCTTCAGACACAGCCACAGGCCCTTCATCACTTCCACATCACAAATGGACAATACCTGGCAAGTAGCCTGTGAGCCTCCTATCCAATCTTTCCCAACTTCTAGAGGAAGGAAGCCCAGGTATAAGAGTGGGCTCTGGCAAAACCCTGACTAGCTGACAAGAGAATCATGGATTGTGGGCACACGGGTCAGATCACTCTCATTCCAAATACATTCCCTGTCATTCTATACCACATCAGATTGCTACTAATCACACTACATTAGATCACTACTAATTATGATGGAGAAGTCTCTTTTTAGAAAGTCTTAGTATGGAGTTTGATTAACGAAAAGATACTGCAGACAATTTTACTTGGCTCAGAGTCACTTGAGAAAAAAAGGATACTCAGTTTAAAAATTTGAAAGCCTCATGCAAAAAATTTATCTTAGCATTGAAGAAACAACCAATAAAATTAGCTCCACTGAGTTTCTGTAATTACACAAACACAGTAGTGAATTCTAAATAAATGTCTTCTACAAATACAATAACACAGTATTTTTGTGTTAGCAAATTCCCTTCTTATCCATGTCTTACCATAGACATGGAAATATTTTAAAGATACAAATGAATTGTTGCAAAGATTATTAGTCTGCTATCTCAGAAACTACCGACCATTTATAAATTGTCTAGTAAAGGTCTAAAATCTGGTAAAACAATAGTACTTCTTATTAAAGATCAAGTAAAAAATGGTCTATCATTCACCTTATATACAACAGAGAAAAAACAAGACATTCTTAATGAATTAGGCTGACCAAATTTCAAAGCACAAAAATCTACAATGCATCCATTTTCACTTTATCTTCAAATAGCTTCAAATCATATACAATGTATACCTTCAGCTAACCATTACTGTAAATTGTTATATTACAAATTTAAAAAGATGAAAAATAGTATTTTAGCTCGCATGCTTGGACAAATACAGGTCAAAGATGAATAGCTTTAAGACAGAAAAGTAAAAAACTATTTATTCTAGTATAAAAAGCAATAAAAGCAAAATGAACATTTACTTTTAAGTCAATACCCTCTGAAGAACCACAATGGAAATACAGTAAAACATTTTAGTTTTGTAGCACCTTTAAAACCAAAAGCTTTCAGAAATAAAAATAAAATAGTCTTCAGAAACATTAGTAGAGTAAGAAGGCTTTCCTACGGATAACGCCTTTTCCTCTAACAAGGAAACTGAGTCACAATACTAGAGCCTATTTACTTTTAAATCAATAGCAAGATTCACACTGATGCCAGCAGTAAAGGCAAGAGCAGAAATACCAGCCCAGATTCAGTTTTTGTTGTGAGCTCACAATGATATCAAGCTCAAGTAGCATATATAAAAACAGGTAAGACAAACTCCAGGATCTGAGTGCTTCCACTGATACCACTGATCATTATGCTCTTGTATTTCAGGCTTCATCTAAACACCATTTTGAAAAAAATCCGCAAAATTTTCTAATGAAAATTATGCAACTAAGAAAGCATAGATATTTTCTTTTATTGTTGCATTCTATAGAACTGCAGTAGCAATTACACAAAAAATATCTTACTGAATATAATGTGTGGCTAAGAAGAACAGTAAACTAGAAGGCTGACAATTACCTAGTGCAAATTTAAGACATATATATAAAATGTTGCTACCACCTATAGTCCCAGACTACCGAGACCACCTCCTTTCGTGTACTGTGCATATTCCTAAGAGAAAGTTAATAACTGAGAGCAGCTTGTCCATGATGAGAACCAGCACACACCCCTTTGTGTTTCTTTTTATAGGCTAGTTGCTTTATTTTCTGTAAAATGCATGAAAGTGTGAAATTAAATGCTACATTTAGACCTTTTTCAGAAATATTTTAAAACATAACAATATACTCGTAAATAAAGCCCAAACAGCACTATTACATACCATCAATTTTCTTTGGTGGGTTATTTTTGTCTTATTTCAAGTCCGAAACTTAAACTTTATCCTCAACCACACAGCATGAACCTCTTCATCTTACAGATGGGAATTTTGCTGTCTGTCACATACCAATGGCCTCTTCTGGCTACCCCATAACTGGCCACCGATAGTATCAGGCCTAATTGGCCTAGTACATGTCTGTTTGAATATGGATTGTTATTCTATTGATGTCCTGTAGTTACTTTTTCAAAAGAGAAAAAGGGAATTGCAAAACAGTACTGTCATCGAAAGGCAAAAATACAAAGTAGAGATTAGAGAGTTAACAGAAGTGTTATTTTCGGCCCTCAATCTCTTTCTTTGTGAACTCTGGAAACCAGTCAGTGTTCTTGTTGAATGAAAACAAAATAAAAGCTCTTTTTTGGCATCTATACCTGTACTATATGAGGAGTAGCAGGGGTCATGTATTGAAAAGATGATGCTATGAAAATTAAATCAGAGGATTTGGGAGAGTGCTGCTTGGTTGTTTGTCCCTCTGTTTGTTTTTCAAGCACTGATGCACACAGAATGAAACAGTATCCACAGTGTCTTTAATCCTACTGTTATTTATCTCCGTCTCTACACAGCAATTAACAATTCGGCAGTATTCTGTATGAAACAGGATGCAGCTGAGAGAGCAGTCATATTCTGTGATTCTTTCACACACGTTAACTGAAAATACTTTCAGCATGCAATGTTGCCTTTTCACCTCCTACTGGCAAAAGCTTAGAGTCAGAGAGTATGACATTTGTAAGAGCTTCCTTGTTACCTACATAGTCTTCTTCAGATGCTCAAGTAAAGAGAAGCCCCTTTTTCTCTTCCATGAATATAAGCCTACCTCTCTTATTTTAGTGAAAATATCAAGCACGTTCTTAGCACATGATTTATTAGAGATTAACTCAAAAATTACTGAGAATGAATTCTTCTATTTCAATAGCTAATAAAAATGCATATTCAGTATTTTACCAACAATGCTATAGCTTTTGCCATTTAAACTGCAGGACTTTCAGTTGGCCCTGAGCTTTTGGGTATGACTGCATGTCCCAGCCGAATCTTGACTCTCTGTCAGGGCAGAAACACAGCCTTATTTCTATGATGAAGATATCCAAAGACATAATCCAGGAGGATGCTGTAGTACACATCAGCCAAATCTTTGAAATAGACAGTCTGGGAGACACAGGATCCTGGGCATGTCACGGCACACATTTGTCACAGTGTTAGTGTATCTTGACAGGGAAATGAAACAAAGCACTCTGTCCAAAGATTTTTAGTTTCCAGAATAAATAAACTTGCCCAATGTATGGACTCTGGAGTGGAGCAAATTTGAGATAACTGACAATGAATCCTTTTCTTAGATATCTTTGAAGGTCTTTGACCACAGCTAAGAGCTGTCAGCCACAAACTCATTTGCTGACGAAATTTCTGCAGAAATGCCTGTGGTCTTCATGGACCATATTCCTTCAGACTGACATACACAGTGGGAATTTTTCATCTGTGCTGCCAAACATCTCATGTTCAGGTGACAGTAGAGACACATACCTCAGGTATTTGGTCCAAGCAAGCACAAAACCAAACAAACAAGTCCAGAAACACTATCACATATCTTGAAGGTTTTGCATGCAATTAATACTGTATACTATTTTTTATTTACTTATTTAATCAGTAAGCCTCTATGTAACCTAAATAAAAAGCAAAGGAGACACAGAAGGAAATGCCTGCAATGATGCAGTAAGTGCAGTACCATTTAAGGCAGAGTGAATAATCTCTATCTCAATTTCTGAATGGAAGATGAACAGTTTTATTTCTGAGGCTGATGTATTCCTTCCTCTGCATCGTTCTGCAGCTTTTGAAAGATGCTAAATGCTACAGTTGATCATACAGGAGGCTGTTATCTGGGACCCCCCTTTTTATTTTCTGGAAGGTGGGCTACAAAACATCTCAGTCCTCCAACTTCTACCTTCTTAAGAAATAATTACCAATCTAATATAATTAATTTTCTGTATCTCAACTAGTAATCCAAGAACAACGATAGTAAAAAAAGAAATCCAAGGAAATATTAAGACTGAAAATAAGGTAAATTTCTACAGAAAAAAAATTATAAGAGAAAACAAGTCCTGGTTCATGACAGTCCTACCCTGACTCCTCTAGAAGTATTCACTTTAATCTAGAACTGTTCTTTCTGTCAGCTAGAAAATGTAAGGTATTATACTATTAAAACACAAATATAGAAAGGCCTTATATATACCACATTAAATGACATAAAATTTTAATTTTGTTTATTTCTTATGTCCTTTTTTCTAAGACATATCTTCCACAGGCTGGCTTATTTCTTTATGTAGGAAAAAACTCACAGGTCTTCATCAATACCAATAATGAACAGTATTACTATACATTATATTAATTATGAATTAGATATCAATTAACTAACAGTAAAAAATTACTTTCAGCTGTCCATCTTTTTTTTTATTGCAATGTCTTGAACTAAAACAATGTCATGTTCCACAACTGTATTCTAAACAATTATTTCAGAATATGAGTACACTGTTGTAAAGATACATTTCACATTTTGTGAAAAATTCTAACAAGGAAGAAAATGCTTCTGGAATCATGCCAAGTTATCACTGAGTTTGTCAGGGAATTGCAACAGTCATTAATGATATTCATTAGCATCATAAACTAATGCACCTGAGAAAAGTATTTTGAATATATTAACTTGCAAAATAAAACACTGTGAAGCAGGGAGTTCACTTGTGACTACAGATCATTCAACTTTTTGGTTTTGCTGTTTTCCACCCAGTATTAAGAGGGCAAAAATAATAATTTCTTTTTTTCCAGCAGGATGGTAAAATTCCCACTCAAAAGCCCCGAAATCAGTTAAGAGCTTGAAAGAACTCTCCCATAATCTCATTCTTTCAACTAGATTTGAAAACTTACAGTTTTATTTTCTTGGAGGAACGTTGTCAATATACACTTACATTACACAAATTTGACCGTTTCAGTGTCTATTCACAGGTTTCAAAGGAATTCAGTGCAAATCAAACATGAACCAGAAAGAAAATTAAACTAGAATAAAATTGTTGTCTGGATAAAATACAGCTGAAAAAAACATATATTAATAGTGAGAAGCACCAAACAATGGAAAAACATGCAAAACTAATTTTGTTCAAAGCCTCACATTTTTTTAAGGAAATAAATCGCATTAATTAAAATGAAAATCTGTTAATGAAACAAGACAAAAAACTCTTACTTCTTTCACCCTGCTTCTTCTCTGGTTTAAATCATCTAATTTTCCCTGAAGAAATTTTGTTAATATTTTAGTCGCAAGTTGGCTGAAAGGAAGCATGTTTTAAATAAAGTGAAAATAGCCAACAGCTAAAAGCGTTTTACATCATTGAAAGAGGTGATGTAGGTTGGTGAATTGTACTTTACTGAATAAATGTAACAAAGCTTCAAGCAAATGTGCTGTTGAAGTAGGTGAAAAAGATAGCTTAAAATGTGACCTCCAACAAGTAACAGCTAAGTCTGTGGGTGTATGTGAATTTCAAAACTGGAACTTTCGGACCCTCAAGCATAAGGCTGCTCCTTGCTGGCTGCAATTAGTATGGACTGGTGTAAATTTTGACTTAAAAAAAGGGGCACTTCTTGAATCCATTAAATAAAGAGACGTGGAACAGCATTAACAATTATGAGGCTGATAGTGCATTGCACCTCTACACACAGCCTATTTAGATTGGGAAAACTGGGGCAGGGACTGAAAAGTTGGATCCTGGAAGAAGAATAGCTTCCAGGATGGATCCTGGAAGAAGAAGCCTTCCCTNCACAGCCTATTTAGATTGGGAAAATTGGGGCAGGGACTGAAAGGTTGGATCCTGGAAGAAGAAGTCTTCCCCGAAACAAGACATTTAAGATCCTGGCTGNTTAATTAAAATGAAAATCTGTTAATGAAACAAGACAAAAAACTCTTACTTCTTTCACCCTGCTTCTTCTCTGGTTTAAATCATCTAATTTTCCCTGAAGAAATTTTGTTAATATTTTAGTCGCAAGTTGGCTGAAAGGAAGCATGTTTTAAATAAAGTGAAAATAGCCAACAGCTAAAAGCGTTTTACATCATTGAAAGAGGTGATGTAGGTTGGTGAATTGTACTTTACTGAATAAATGTAACAAAGCTTCAAGCAAATGTGCTGTTGAAGTAGGTGAAAAAGATAGCTTAAAATGTGACCTCCAACAAGTAACAGCTAAGTCTGTGGGTGTATGTGAATTTCAAAACTGGAACTTTCGGACCCTCAAGCATAAGGCTGCTCCTTGCTGGCTGCAATTAGTATGGACTGGTGTAAATTTTGACTTAAAAAAAGGGGCACTTCTTGAATCCATTAAATAAAGAGACGTGGAACAGCATTAACAATTATGAGGCTGATAGTGCATTGCACCTCTACACACAGCCTATTTAGATTGGGAAAACTGGGGCAGGGACTGAAAAGTTGGATCCTGGAAGAAGAATAGCTTCCAGGATGGATCCTGGAAGAAGAAGCCTTCCCTGAAACAAGACATTTAAGATCCTGGCTGCTGGAAAGACACTGGAAGTGAGGAGAGATTCTGGAGATCAGCAAGATGCACTGAGATGAGCACTGAGCGAGTACCAGGGACTGTGGCCAGATACACCTTGGTATCTCTGTGCAGCTTCAGAGCAGAAACCAGCAAAATTTTCTGCCTGACTTTCCCAGGTCAGCAGTAATCCCCCTGCTTGGAATGTAAGCTGAGATCTACTGAAGGCAGCACTGGCTGGGAGAGTGAGAGAGGCAATGCAAGTTGTGCAATCGAGTAAAAGCAGTATCTCTCATCAGTTCTTGAACAAATCCCAGCATCCAGATGCACTTTTGGCGCTTGCTTACTCTGTCTTGCGTGTGATAGTTACAGAAGAGGCTAAACTTCATTGCAAGGGGTAGGTCTACCAGTTCCTATGCATTCTAGATAGCTGAATATGAAAGCTAAGCACACTTACTACTCAAAGGAGAAGCAGAAAAAGGATTGGTGTGTACTTGTTTTCTGGGCAGTTGGGAGCAGATGGGGAGATGGGTGATCTGAATTGCCAAAAGGTAAAGCAGATGACATGTCATCTGCAGAGGTGTTAGAGGTTAACAGGACTTGTACGTCCTTAAAAATGTGTGCAACATTTGCATTTACCCCATGGACCAGTCTCATACTTCCTGATCCCAGTGACTCCATTGGCAAAACCACACTTTGCATCACGTGCATTTGTTCTTACCCATCAGACTGAGGAACAGGACAAGAAAGGGACAGGGCTCACTGTATCTCACAGCAAAAGGGCCGTTACCACTATTTGAAAGAAAAAATGGTGCCCTCACACTACCAAGGGGACAAAAGACTCCTTGGTTTTGTAAAAATGTGCAGTGCACAGAATCCTTCCTTGTTTCTGGTGCCACATAACCACTGAGAAAAGCCTCAGAAGTGCTTAGGAAAATAAAGATCTGCAGATTCCAGCTCAATGAAATCCCTTCCTTCACAGCTGTGCAAGTCAGTATGACCTGGATACCCCAAATCCTGGCACACCCTTGAAAAGGAGACTGGGGCAAAAGCAGGACATGAGGTGACGGCTATGCCTGGAAAACAAGATGCTTTCTCACGTGTCTCTCATTTAACACCTCTCTCATGAGTGGTGGTGCTTCCCATTCATTCTGCTTTACCTTTTTTTCTTCTTTCTGCCTCTGCACAACTTCCAAAGCCCTCCCTCTCTTCCGAACTGCCCATATTCACTTATTTCTAACTTCGTGTTCCCCTAATACTGTCTCTAATGCTCTACAGATGTCCCCATCTCATTCATGGAGATGAGTTTGTCTAAGTTTGTCTTAAGTTTGCCTAAGTTTGTCTTTTCTGCCTCTTTTTAAAAATTACTGCAGTACCTATTGTAGTTTATATAATACACATTGCTTTCTCTAAATTACATTCAAAACAAAGATGTCAAAGAAAGATTTTATTTTATTGTGGGTTTTGTTGTTGTGGGGTTTGGGTTTTTTTTTGCTTGTGACTTCTGTTTTTCTTAACAACTTATACATCTAGATCCAAATCAAGTTCTTAGCCCCTTTCATTTACGGATTCAGCCTAAGAGCCCGTGCACATCAACTAGGTTCAATGTTTCTAAATGTATCATTAAAATAAGACAGCCTTCACAAAAGCCCAGATGTCCTCATCTGCCTCATGCATTCATCAGAGCTATGGATTAGAAAAACTTCATAGTTCACTTCCAACTAAGAAGACCCTATGATTTCATTATTAGGTTCACATACATTTTAAGAAAAAAATCTGTTTTTCTGAATACTGGTTTAATTTTGCTTCTCAAAGGAGCATAGGGATCCACACCAAGACTATTTTGGGAAAGTTCACAGACATAGTTTTCTCTTCAAATACACCAAAAAAAAACCCCCAGTAAATTTTCAATCTGAAAAGATGAACAATTATCCTAAATAGTCTAGGTAGGGGATGTATCTTAGGAAGCCCTTACTTATGTTATCCCTGAAACAGGAACACTTTACTTTGCCTGTTTGGCTTCATCAAATTTGTATGCAACTGACATATACATGCAGTGCAGAATCATGGAACCACAGAAACGTTTAGTTAGAAAAAGATCTCCAAGATCATCAAGTCCAACCACTACAACATTTTATGGAGCACCATTTAAAGACAAAAATTGTATTCTTGTAACTTTTGTTATAAGAACTTCTGTTGTAAGAAATTTTTTATCCTGTAATGAAAAAAGCTGAAATTTCACTGAGGATACTCAGCTCACTTTCATGTTTCTCAAGTTTCCTGGCTTTTGGCCTTGTAAAGAAAATATATTAACAAATTTCAGCATGGCAATAAAATGCAGCATTTGTAAAAGCCCTATATTTCGTTTGCTCTGACAATCTGTCCGGACTGGATTAGTGTTAATTCCCATACCCATGAGACCTGTTTTCCTTCTCTTTTACATAACTAGGAACAAGTAATCTTGACCCCTCGGCAACTTAAATAATCAAGAGTTCATTCTTAATTTAAAAAATTCCAATTTTTGAAGCAAAAAAATTTGCCTCTAGATTTTTTTCAGTGTTTTAGTATAGGAGCACGAGAAATAGAACATGCTTGAAAGAATACACACAAGGACAAAGATAATCGCATCAGGTGAAACAACTTCCAGCTGAGAAAATGCTAATCTTATTTTGATAAAAACTAAAGGCAATGATAGTACATTAAAAGACTAACACTGCAGAATGCTAGGCCTACTACTCACAGAGAGATGCTTTTTGCCTCATTCTCTTAATTTCACTTCATGCCCACTGTTAAGCAAATATTCCCATATCCATCCTGGAGACACAGAAATTATTGCTAGTGGATACTGCAACAACATTCAGGTTACACTGTACATCTTATCAAAGGGGCCACATTAGCCATACCATGGCTAGGTCTCCAAGTGCTTTTCATTCCGTTCAACAACGCAAGCAGATGACATATTTATCTATTTATTTTCAAGATACTACATGAAATTTTAAATTAATGCTTTAGAAAACATCAAGACTATCATTTTGCAGAGGGGTTACAGCACAGGGAGTATTTAATTACATATATTCAATTAATATTTAATTACACAATCAATTATGTTGCCAAAGATTAAAAAAGGGACCTAAAGAAGCGTTTCAGAGCAGTTTTTTAATTCACTTGTATGTCTGCACACAGTTTAATCTTTATAGTGGTCATCTTCATCGTTAGAAGAACATTAATTTGTTTTTTAAACTAGGAAAAAACTATTGTTTTTGGCAGTAGCTACAGCTTATAATGGAAACAGTAAGACTATCCTGCCCAATAAATCTGGAATAGTGCTTCAAACTATAATGAAATATCAACGTTAATGCAGGAATGCAATATTTGTTCATTTTATTGTTATAAGGTTGCTACAGGAAAAAAAACATCATCTTTAAAAACTAATTTTGCTGTATTTTCAATGGTATTTGTGCATAAAGATTTCAGCTTACTTATCAAAAGTGTTACTATACAGAAAGAACAAAAAATGCATCTAAAAGAGATCAGTCTAAAGAAATTTTAAAAATGCAGACCTCCAATCATGCTTTTCTTGGCAAGTTCAGGTCCATGGTAGCCTAAAACCTCACAACAGCTCTCTATTCAGAAGCACCAAAGACAGTACCATGTTTTGTTTAACAACAACCTTCCATAATCACCCAGGAGCCACTGAAACACAAACATGCTTCGCCACCTTTTTTTTTCTCCAGTTTGTTCCAGTTGCACCAATGGCTAAGAAGCAACACAAAGCAACTTCATTTTCTAGCAGCCTAATCTCATGCATGGTCCAAAAGGAAGCTGATTTATTCCTATCAAGCAATTTTCAAATGAACTCACTTACATAATACAGCATTTACTGACAGTTCTACAGCACAACTGCTTGCTCCTATGACCAGCAACAAGGACTTCTAAGTTTCCTTCCTTTCTATCACACTTTGTTTTCTTGAATATTTAATGAAAACACTGAGGAGCAAGGAATTAATTTCTTCTTTGTCTTAAATACACCTATAAGCATCTCAAGGAGTATTAAGTAGCAAATGAAAAAAGAACAGCCGTAACTCATACTACAAAAGCTCATTTTAAAAATACCATGGTATTTTACTACAGGTACAATTTCAAAACCCTTGGCAAAGGAACAACCTTGAACAAAACAAAGCTGGTTTTATTCAAGAATAATCATTGTTTCTGATAGCTGTAATATTCTGTGAGCAAAATCTTCCTTCCTTCTGGAAATGAGCATTAAAAATATTACACGAATTACCATCACTCACCTCTCCTGTCATTTCTGCCTGCATTTGTGGATTTGTCAGAAGGGCAAGGGCAACGTCCTTCACATTTCACTGAAATTTGTTTTCCTGAGACACAGGCTTGATAGTCTAATTTGCACTGTAAGGAGAGAGAATGACTATCATTAATATAAACATATTTTATAACAAAAAATTATAGTTCTAAGAAATTTGAAACAATCTGTCATGAAATGCTTAAATCTTTGCAGACACAGGTGGTAAGAAAAGTCTTCTGCTACTTTCATAACAACACTTAGATTAAATAAAGGTACAAAGTTTTTGGTCCGTAACCTGGCTACAGTTTCAGACTCAATTCAAGCATGAAGGCACCTGTTGTGTGACACTGACTTGAATATCCATGCTAGATGGAAGTAGACTGCATTGGTTTTATCTGTATTCTATGAGCAAATAAACACAGCAACAACATTCATTATTGATATGAAGCAGTAAACAGCCAATTTTTATAGAATTTACCACTTAGTTTCCATCTTTAAGATGACAGTATCCTGGCAAAAAGAATTAATGAATAAAATGAAAAGCTGTGCCTTATGTAATTCTGCATAGCAACTATCTTTTCTGATACCTAATCTGAAAGAGAATAATTTGTGAGGTTCTGATCTGTGTACTTACAGTTCCAATCCAGAAACCATATAAAAACTAACTGTATCTGAGAAACAGAATTGTCCCAGGCATATAAAAATAATGGAGTTAAAAACCACATACAGAGAAAATAATATCATTGTAGTCATTGTCATTCTTACTGAAAAGCTGAACTTTTCTTCCAGTTAAACAGTTCTTTACATTTCTCTGGGATGTTTTGCCAATGTATTATCAGGAGAAACATAAAAACAAAGCAGAGGCGGGAGCATCTACAAAGAGATTTTTCAGAAAGCAAAAGAATTATGGAGAACACTTCATCCTTGAACAAAAGATGGAGAATGTCTCATTGAATAGGTAAATGGACACAGAAGCATGAGTCAGAAAACCAGTTCAAGAAACAAATAAAAATATGAAGTGTTTTCTATGCATCACAACACTTCAGAACAATCTCACCAGAATTTGTCTCTTTTATTCCCTGACTCATCTTTTGTTAGGGTACCTAACTTCTCTGCAGTGCAGTTCCATTATATGATTATCAGGATTTTCAGCAAACCCTGAAGTCAAAGTTTCTCTCTCTCCTAAAAATATGTAAGAGCTGGGGAGCACTGTAGCTATGCTCCTACCAGACTGCACTTGAGGTTTCCACTAGTATGCAGATGTAAGCACTGTGAATTTACAGAACTTCATCAACTTTTCAAGCAGTCAGACTTCTAGTCCTGTCACACTCTCACGCAGTTCTGTATCTTGCAGAACCTGAACTGCATCACTGTATCAAAACAATACAGTTTTTGCAGCATTGCCAGTACCAAAAAGAAATTAATACCTCAATCTTTTTGTATTTAAATAAAGTAATTTTTGTACTTCAGTTTTGAATGTGTCACCTTTTGCCAAAAAGGCATGGTTAAAGGCAAATTACACTAAAAGAACCCCAACAAAACTGTTTCAACTGAAAGCTATATAGCACTACTATCTCATAAAGGACTAGAAAATGGAAGCAGAGCAAACATCTGCCTATGCCGATCTTGAAACAACCGAATACTCTTTTCTATATCAATTATCCTGGCTGTACAGGAGAGTACTTCCATTAGCTATGATGCCCACCAGCCCTCTCTGCAGACAGTACACAACCTAATTCACTTTTTAATACTGAAGACAATATTTGGAGTTTGTGGAATGGATTAAAGCTCAAATTTAGCAGTTTTTTCTGTTAAAAAGAGATGTCTTTCCTTTTTTAAGATCTGAGAGTTTTTATTATTCAGACTTGGTAGTTTAAGGATTCAAATCTACACATTCAGATATCATTCAGATATGTCATATATCATTCAGATAGCTGTGCATTAGGCTTTGATTACCCCACTTGGTTAGACTACCACTTAAAATTTGACATAAAAACCCATTCCAGGTTTGTTTTACCGAGAACCAAAGCATGAAGAGTGAGGAAAAAAAAGTAATACTTTCTTTTTTAATTTCTGATGATTTCTCTAATCCTTTCTTTGAGAGATTATTTTTTACAGACTCCGATGCTCCTGACTTTGATTCACTTGAATGTTGCTGAAGAGGCTAGTAAATATTTCACAGGTGCTTCAGCTAACATCAGGAGTTGTGAGTTTAGTCCTTTTGATTTATTTTTCTTTGAAGTCGTCTACTCAGTTCTATTTGCGAATAACACTGTCCTTTTAAATGCTAAAAAAACTTAATGCTCAACACCTGGCACAGGCAGAGATCCGTGAGGTATTGAGTGCAAGGTCAGCACACAACACATGCGAATCAGTACTCCCATTCACAGGTATGATAAAATTTTACCCTCACTGAACTTGTTCTAAGGACAGGCAGGCAGCAGAGATATATTCATTGTTTTCAGAAACAAAGCAAAATCATGGTGGTCGCCTAAGCTGGAAATGAATCAAGGCTGTTCTTACAATTTCATACTAGCAGCTAATGACACCAGGAAGAGAACTCTGGTTCAAACCCCTTGTCATCATTCCCCAAATTAACGGTGCACTGGGATACTGTAAAGATAGCTCAGTTAATTAGAGGTGAGTCAAACTTCCTTCAATGTTACTCTCGAACTGGTAGAAGAGCGAGCAATATACCTGAAAAACTCCACAGAAAAAGAATACACTGACATACATATGAGGGGACAATGAGAAATAGTGGTTAAAAAGGAGAGATAGTGCGAGGGGATTCATGCCAGTGTACTCAAAGAGCTGGGTGATTTCATAACGAGATCTCCCTCCATGACTTTTCAACAGTGTTGGGAATCCGGAGAATCAATAGGAAGCTGGCAAATGCTGACCCTGGTAACTACAGGTCTGCCAGTCCAATTTCCATGCCTGGTAAAATGATGGAGAAGATTATGCAGGGAGTTACTGAAAGACATATGAAGGACAATGCAACCATTGGTCACAGCCAGGACAGCTTCATGAGGATGAAGTCCAACTCGACAATTTCCTTTTACGACAATGTTATCCACCGAGCTGACCACCTCAGTTGATATAATCTTTTTGGATTTCAGTAATGCTTTCAATACTATCTCTCACAGTGTCCTTCTGGACAAAATGTCCAGCACACAGATGGATAAACCCATCACGTGATGGGTGAGCACCTGGCTCATGGGTTGGACACAAGGTGCTATGGGATAAATGGGATAACATTAGGGATTACATGAGGCTGGTGACCAGTTACTACTGGGGTTCCACACAGCTCCACTGTAGGGCCGGTGCTCTCTGAGGTCTTCATAAACAACTTGGATGCAGGACTCAAAAGTATATGAAGTAAGTCTGCCAATGATATTCAACTGGGAGGAGCTGTTGACTCCCTCCAAGGCAGAGAGGCCTTGCAAAGGCACCTGGACAAATTAGAGGGGTGGACAATCACCAACTGTACAAAGTTCAAAAAAGAAAAGTACCAGATTCTGCACCTAGAATGCGGCAACCCTGGATGTACAGATGGACTGGAGAGTGAGATGCTGGAAAGCAGTGCCGTGGAAAGGAAACTGGGGGTCCTGGTTGATGGCAAGTTGAATTTGAGTCATTGTGCCCTGGCAGGAGGGCCGAGCGTGTCCTGGGGTGCACCAGGCACAGCATCACCAGCCGGGCAAGTGAGGAGATTGTCCCCTCTGCTCTGCACTGGGGCGGCCTCACCTCGAGTGCTGGGGGCAGTTTTGGGTGCCACAATATGAAGAAGATATTAAGCCATTAGAGAGCCACAAAGATGGTGAAGGGCCTTGAGAGGAGGGTGTATGAGGAGTTGCCGAGGTCATCCGGTCTGTTCAGCCTGGAGAAGACGGAAGGGAGACCTCATTGCAGTCTGCAGCTTCCTCATGAAGGGAAGAGGAGGGACAGGCACTGTTCTCTCCTCTGTGGTGACCAGTGACAGGACTCAATGGAATGGCCTGAAGCTGTGTCAGGGCAGGTTTAGGTTGGATATCAGAAAAAGGTTCTTCACACAGAGGGCGGCTGGGCAGTGGAAGAGGCTCCCCAGGGAAGTGGTCACAGCACCAAGCCTGACAGAGTTCAAGCAGTGTTTGGACAACGCTCTCAGGCACATGGTGTGACTCTTGGTCCTGTGCAGGGCCAGGAGGTGGACATGAAGATTCTTGTGGGTCCCTTCCAACTCAGGTTATTCTCTGATTCTAGTGGGTTGGAAGATGAACTAAAGGATATCCTATTAGACATGGAAGAGTTTTAGGAGATAGAAAGAGAATAAAAATAGTCATAATATTAAAACAGACTAAAATACAATATAATTCAATACAGAAAACTGCTATGTTCTACTGTTAGGTAGACAAAATAATCAAGATATTAACAAGCTGGAGCAACTAGCTAGACATCCATTCTAAAGGAAAAATAGAAGTCTAGTGATCATTAAGAACAACTGAGTGATGTTTAGAAACATTATACCAGGATATATAAATGCTAGTGCAACCTACAAAACATGCAAGATCATTTCATATAGCTCAGGCAGCTTGTGACAAGGTTTCAAACAAGAAAGGAATTAATTGAAAAAGGAGTAACAGGAATAATGAGAAACCTAGAAAATAGTCACCAAAAAGAGGCTGAAGGACTGGATCTTAAGAAAAGAGGATTCACATAATAGCTGTCAAAGAGGGAAAAGACATCTGAAAGGTACCTGAGAAGAATACCACTATGAATGCTACAAGAAATAATTGTCTTAAAATTGCTGCAGAAAAGTATCAGATTAGATACTAGGCAGACTTTTTAAGAAGGATAGTGACATCTTAAAACAAATCGTTGCAGAAGCTTTTTGAATCTTAATAATTGTCTTTACAACCAGGCCTAGATAAATCTGTCAGGAATTGCACCTGTATAGCTTATCTTGCTTGGAGAAAATGGGTGGATCAGATGGAATCAAGCTTATTCAGTTGGGACATACAGTACCGACCTGCCTCAGGAATGAACCAGTGTCAAGACATTATTGCTTGCATAAATCTTGTTCATTTACTGAAGAGTTTGAGAGATGTGTAATAAATGAACTAGGGAGATGGCACAAAAGAAAAGAAAAGTAATGCTTATACTGGCCTATTGAGCCTAGATAACTTCAGCAAAATTCTGTTTGGTACTGAGTGTGTTTGTGCTCTCCTGAGCTCTTGAAAACCTGACATATAATTTGGGAACATGATAAACATCATATTTTTAGATAAACTAAACAAAAATTAGTAGAATACATAAATACTTTGCAATGTGAAATACGAACCAAAAGAAATCCTTAAATTGGATATCCACATCTCACATATAATTTTTTTGCTTTCATCTGCAGAACCATCTTCTATCTGTAAAATGACATATCACACAGACATATCACATTTACACACAGCTGTAAATTAGTTGCTATTTGCAGACTTCTCAAAATGTACAGGGAATAAAGACATATTAAAGCAGATGAGGAATTTAGTTTAACTGTTTGGCTACCATATAATAAAAGATATAAGAGTGTACTGACAACAATTTCCTGATTAGCTAAAAGGGAAGTATGTCCATTCTGTGTGTTATGTGAGTGAAGAGCCCTGTGGAAGAAAGTAAAAGAACTAGGATTGCATTTTAAGTTTACAAAGAAAGAAAGATTAAGACCTTGTCCAACACTGACTTTGGCACTTCCTATCATTTTATCAATTTGCTTTTTCTCACAGAATTAATTCTGTTCCTTTTTGAGAATGCTTATAACCTCAGTGCAAGATAACATTTTTCCACAACAGTACTGTCTCGCCAGGTATAACTAGTGGCTTTTAAACAAAGCTAACTCCAACTAAGTAATGAGGATAACTGTGACTTCTCTGGCAAGTAAAGAACAGAAGCTCATGAACTAGTGCCTTGAGGTATAATCTGCAGACACTCCCCTCTAATCCCTCTTTTCCACTTGTGTACATCCTGGGCAGCTGGAAGCAGATCTGGTACACCCCTACAGCACACAAGTCAGCAGAAATTTAGCTGCCAGGATACTCGTCTAGATGTCCAGCAAATACTGTGTCCATTACGTGCTTCAAGCCCTTCACACTGAAAGACTGAAGTTTGGCCAGATACATCAACACACCCTTTTCTAAACAGAAGCATAATCAGTATTGGACAAAGTGTGAATTCAGTGCTAGGAGTCTTTTAGGTATTTTCATCTGCTGAGGTGCTGATACTTACAGAAACGCTTTCTAAAACACCATCATATTTAACACCAAGCATTTAGTAAACTACTTTTCAGACATCCAACAAGTAATATTTGTACAATTGTAAAGTGTCTCATCTTTGAAAAGTAGTCATCACCTTTAAGTGTACCTTATCTCAACAAACACTCTGTAGAAGTCCCTGATGTTTTTGTTCATTTAAAAATCAAATAGGGCATGCTATCCAATTCTAAGAAAAAATATACAGATGAATAATTAAATTCAGATTCCCCTGGTAATCATCAGTTCATATGCTACTAATTTAATTGCTGGGTTACTTTGGAATATCCTTTCAAGTCTGCATGTTCCTACCAAAAAATGCTCACAGATCTTTCTTTCCTGTGCATTTTCTAGATGATCAACATTTTTTGGCCAGAATATTTTTGTATGATGCAATTAATAAGATCTCTAAGAAAAAAGCTCTTTCCTTGAGCTATTATTATATGTTTCATGGGTAGAAATCTTTCCCATAGAGCTCCATGTTCATGCATCAATACAGATCTGTTTCCTCTCTCTTGTTAGAAGCTGTCATCTCTGACAGCTGAATAGATAATCTCTAATTACTCAGTACTGTGTGCTTTAAACTCCTCTTCATGCTATTTTCTTATCCACATTCCCCATTTTCAAACTTTATTCCTATTCCACAGAGCTTACATACATTCCTCAGCTCAAAATTTGCCTTTACTGTATTTGGTGCAAACTGTTACGTGAAATTATGCCCTCAGATTTGAGTCTAAGTAAAATACGGAAAGAAACTATCTTTTCAAACTCAGTTGGTGGCTCCTGTCACCAAACATAGGGGCAGGGTGGGCAGGCTGAGTGTTGATCAGGTATGTTCCAGGTCCAGCTCAATATAGACCATTACCTGATACAGAACATTGAAGAGAAATAAAGGACTGCTTCATGCAAGGGGCCAATTCCTGGCAAATGAACTATGTGCAGCGCCATCACTTCAGGTTGGCTTAAAATGAAGGTGAAAATATGGCCAAAGTTACTGATGTGGTAAACCTAATTTTGAAAATTGTATGTAATTTTGCATTTCTTTACAAAAAGCAGCCAAGAAGGTATAGAATTTCAAGCTAAATGCAGCTAAACATAATGCCAAGAGACCATATTTGCAACTAATTCAAGCTCTAGAAATGAAAAATTAAGGAGCTAATTTATCCCTGAAGCATCACACAGATCTACAGATGCCTTTTTGTCCCATCAGTAACCTGTTAAGCATGTGTATTATTCACCTAAAAACTAGGAGTTTGGATAAAAAGCTTTTCAGCAAACAAGTACTACTATTTAAAACGAAAACAACTGTTGAATACATTAACCATAAAGATATGCAACTGGCATTTTAATCAGAGAAAAACAGGAATTGTGTCCATTGAACCAAGACGCTGAGCAAATAAAATCTTCTGTGGTTGAAAGACAACTGATGACACATTGTTTATGAAACTATGAATTAGAGAATGCTATTTTCATGACAAAATTAAAACCTGTATGCACAGTGTTCTTCCTTTTCACCTCAACAGCTCTTGTCTGTTTTCTTCAGTGCTCTGCAGCGCAATGGCATAAAATTAAAAGCTTGAAATCATTGAAATCAGGTCAACTAGATATTCAGTCTTTTTCGGACACCCTAGAACGTATACTAAGTCACAGAAACATGCCAATAGATGCCTACTGGGATTATTTAAATTAGGCACCTACTTATCTCTGCTTTCCTACTTACAGGCTCTTAGAGACATATGATGCTTAGGAGCTTCTGCAAATCCTTCTAGCAATTTATCTGCTTTTAAAATCAGCTGTCTGAATTTTTAGACACCTACTCAGTTTGGAAAACAGATACCTCACTATGTTATCCTACGCATATTGCAAACAGGCTAACTAATATTTTATATCATCCAATAAGAACACAAAGCTTTATTAATGGTAAACCCCTACTTGAAATACATAATTTCCAGTAAATTAAGAATAATTCTTAATAATGCTTTTCGTATTTGTGTAAAAAATGTGATATATTTACTCATATACAAATTAATATTTCAATAGTCCTTGAAGATATTAAATAGTGTAAAAAGATATTTCAAATTTTAAAAAAATTAAATTTATGGTGTTTTAAAAAATGTATTCACAAAAGGAGTAAAAATATATAACTGTGTTACTCATACTCTTGACTTATTCCAAAAATAGAAACATTGATGCAGTCAAAAATGTACTAAAAGCTTCTTGTAAGCATACTTTACAAAAAAAAAAAAAATCTCTTTCCGGCATATACTTAATTCATAAATTCTGGCTCTAATTCAGAGCTCTTGCCTGTATAGTCCAAACCTCAGCACTTCATCAAGCTCCTTGTTTCAAACTTCTCCGTCATATTTATCCCACCCCAGCTAGAGATGCAGAGAATGTCACTCTGTGTATGGGAGATCCTTCATGCACCCCATTGCTGGCATTCAGTATTTTGCACTTCGGAAAATTTCTTGCGAGACAGAAAAATAAATATTGCTCAGATAAAACTGACTTTACACTTTCAAGTTCCCATTACAAATTTGAAAATTAACATTCAAAGAAAAATTTTAAAGGTGAACAAAACCATTTCATTCTCCTACACAACTATCTTAAAAATAGCTGACTATATTAGTCCAAAAATCAGCTAGTAAAGGTCTTCGCTGATTTTCAGATGGCAGGCAAATTTCTGAGTGATGGCAATAGTAAAATTGACGTAATGGCAAAGCTGTAAAACCCTACAACAAGACACAAATGGCTTCTAAAAGTGCGGAATATTTTGTTTAAACAATTTGCTTATTCCTTATTAGCATGCATTATCACTGTATTTTTAATGTGATATGACTTCCTAAGCCACGCTGGTTGATTGCACTGCTAATTAAACAAGTTCAATTTATTCAATTATATCTAAGTTGAAATATTTATAAAGTTGTATCTGAGCTAAAATAGCATCTAAAGGGCATGTTCATTAGTCTTCAATTACAGGAAAAATAATAAAAGTAGTAAAAGCAACGTGCACAGACCTAGACAGCCCATAATGCGTTATCCCACGAAAGTTTCAAAGACATTTAAACTATTCTTTGTCAACTGAGGTGAAAAAGGAAAAAAAAAAAAAAAGAAAAAAAAAAAAGGAAAAATAAATTCTGCATAGTTAGTTTCATGTAGGGGAAACACCCAGGCACTCTCAGTTTTCTTCCCAGCATATCACCTGTACAGCTCTCTGCTTTTTTTCCCACCTAAAAATGTATGCTAATATTCATTTCAACTCCAAGCGCTAGATTTAATTTATTAAACAGTCCAAAATACAAGGCTCCATGTGCTATCAGTGAAAAAATACTTGTGGAATTCCACATTCATACTAGTTTTCACTCTGTCAGGTAAGAAACACGGTGTTGTATAAGTTGGAGTTAATATTCCAAAGCATGACTGTTTTTCACTATATTACATATCTCTTCTTGAGCTTAAAGAGATATAGCTTGTGTAGAGGCACACAGAACCGCGCCTAAATCTCTCCCCTTTGCGTTGTTAGTACTTGATTTCTAAAACATGCAAAAATTGTCCTTGTTCTGTGACAAACAGATATGGATTAAAACCAGGACAACACAAAGCCAAGTTTTCATATGTTATGTTTTGAATGAAGAGCCAGAGTTACAAATTTTGCTACACGAACGCTTATTTTCCACTTCCAGTATGTCCATGGTGGCCTAAGATGCTACCTTTTTTTTGCCATTGCTGACACATTGCTACGATGGAGACAACCTACCTGTGGCACTCAGTCACATGCTTGAATTTGTTTTCAGTGAAGTATCTACACAGCAATTAGCTCACATTTATAATATTTTACTTTGAGCTTGCCAGAATTACAAATTAAAAAAACAAACCCAAAGCGTAAGATTTGGAAGATGATTCTTTAACATTACAGACATTTTACCTCATAGGAATCTGACAAATTACTGGGACTGAAACTTCTCTTTTTCTCTAGGCCAGCATGACTAGTTTATAGCACTATAGCACTGCTGGTCTAAATTTCTGTTACGTTGTCTGAAACCTAAATTTCACAGTATTTCAGCTTCTTTCTAAGTGCAAATGTGAGTTGCATGAACACTGTGTAAGAATATCTTTTTAGAAGATAAACACTTTTTTCTGTTTGATTCCTAGATTTAACTACATGTTTTAAAAAATTTAATTTGAATAATTACATTCCTTCTAGTAATTTTCACTTCATTTGCAGTTCTAATTGGTACAGAATGTTCTCACTGGCCATGATCTGAACCAGTTCTCATTTGCCATTTGCTTTTTTCCATCTCAACTCCTTTAACCCCATTCTTATCATAGATTGTTACTATAAACTCTTAAAATCTGTCACCTGGGTTGACGCTATTTCGCCTCATGTCATCTTTAACCATTCTCTCTCCCTATTAAAAGCTTCTTTTCCATTTTTTAGAAATAAATGTATAAACAGTAGCCTCCCGAGATCATAAAAATCCTTTAATCCCACCTATCTCTTGAATTATTACCATCCTTATCTTCAACTTCACTGAAACCACATCCTCTAACGAGTTTCCACTTGGTAAATCTGAGGCAATTGTGTCTCGTGACCTCCTTCTTGCAACTGATACAACTCATCACTAACTTCCATGCTATTTTCTCAAGTGCCTTAATGTTTCAAACAACTACAAAACCTAAAAATATCATTAATTGTCTCAACATTCCAGACCCTTCTCTCTGTTGGTTTCTTTACAGAACTAGTTTCTGCTCCACAAGGCTAACTATGCCAGTTCCTGTGTTCAGCTTCCATGTATTTCTGCCTGCATATAATGCGGACACATTTTTCTGGAAAAGAATTGCTATGACAAAATGATTTGGATTATTTTAGTTGTAATTCTAGTTAAAGTATTTTTAATATTATTTTCAAAAGATCAACTTCTGATGGTAAAACCTCTTAGGGGAAGACTCTTCACGTAAATACGTATGTCTCTAATGCAATCTAAAGTTTAGGAAATATGAATCTTTAACTATAATCTCCACTTCACTTTCAAAAGTGTGACTTTTCTTGTTTTCCTGGCTGTCCTGTTTGACAGTTAACACACAAATTTACATTTGGAATTTTGTATCTGTACACTGCTGCAGTGACATGAGAGTTCTTCAATAAACACTGATATTTCTTTCACTTACCTGTTTGTCCTATTCTTTTATTGATTTGTCCTTACAGCCTAGATGCTTTCTATTCTAGAAAAAACATAAAACCATTTTAAAAAAACACACATAGAATCACAGTATGAGTCTATGTTTGAGGGTTGGAAGGGACCTTAGAGATCATCTAGTTCAGATCCTCCTGCCATGGGCAAATAAATCTACTTTTCTCAAAGCGCCTTCCAAGCTGGCCTTGAACACTTCCAGGGATAGGGCATCCATGATGTCTCTGGGCAACCTGTGCTAGCGACTCATCATCTATACAGTAAAGAATTTCTTCCTGATATATAACCTAAATCTACTCAAGGTCTGTTTAAAACTGTTCTCCCTTGTCCTATCACTACATGCCCTTGCATAAAGTCTCTCTCCAGCTGTCTTGTAGGTCCCCTTTCTCGGCTCCTCTACCACTTGGAAAACGAAGTTCCCATGAACACATCCCAGGAACCCCCTGGAATGCTTATGCCCTGCTGTGTTGTCCCTCCAACAGGTATCAGGGGGCGGCTGATGTCCCCCATGAGGACCAGGGTGTGTGAAAGTGAAGCCACTCCTATCTGCCTATAGAAGCCTTCATTCAACTTGTTTCTCCTGGTGGGGTGGCCTGCAGCAGACCCCACTGTAATGTCACCTGTCCCTGCCTCCCTTTAATCCTGACCCTTAAGCACTTGGTCAGCATCTCATCCATTCTGAGGTGGACCTCCATTTAAAGGAATTACACAGACGAAGCCTTTGGAAAATATTTTCCAGTCGATAAAGGGGCACATTTTATTATTTTTATTGAAGTAATAAAGTTTATGTAACTTTCAATGCAAATTCAATATATAATTTTATATTAAACTGACACGGTATTCTGGAAATGAAAAAGGGAATCAAATTCAATTCCTGCTAGTATTAACATATCATCTTAGTCTAAGAAATACTGGATTGCTCAGAATTTCAAAATATTAAAGTTTCTGTGAAGCATTTTGTTATCTAAGTTATTGTCTCCTTTGTCTACAGCTTTAGCAGCTATTTATTTTGAATGCAGTAGATAAAAAGGATATCAATTATATATAATTTGATATAATTTGGAATTTTTAGTACATCAGGCTATTTGAAAATCTGGATTAAATAAACTTAGTCACCCTTATGATATTTCTCTGCCTTTTTTTTTTTTTGAATACCACATCCTATCAATTTGAAGGTTCCTGAAAAAATTTCAGGCCTTACTGGAAAAACCCATCCATGTCTGATTTTCCAGCTTCTGCCAATCTCATTTCCTTCTTTTTTTATTGTTTGCCATTTTTAAACATTTAAACAATAAACAACAAGTTTCTACTATTTCTGTAAAAACCCAAAGTATAGGCCAGGATCAACCAAGCAAGATACATTTTATCTTTATCACTGTCTATTGGTCAGTCTCATTCAAGAAAAGTCCGTTACAGGGTTTTTGTTGCTTGTGGGGCTTTTTAAGGGGAGACAATGGGGCAGAAGAAAGGCTGGCCATGGTTTATTGGTCCCTTTTCGTTTTTTTTCACTTACCAACAACTTTGTTTTATTTGCCAGTGTACCTCAGCCACAAGTTCACTGTAACAGTACAACCCAGATTTGGTCTGTAGAAGGTTTCAAATTTTTCCACTTTGAACAGGGTCATTTTGGCTGGGTGTTGCTTGGGCTAGAGACACAAATCTTAATTTTGAGATGCCATTTTTGACAAAATCTACTTTTATTAGAAAAACAAATAGTGCTGGCAGAGCACCTGGAAGAAGCTGCTTCTTCCAGCTGCAAAAGTAAAGACCTGCACACTGTCAAACAACTTATTTCAGAGAGATTACATGATTTTATTACTAAAGGTGGCAGGCAATGATTTAACCTTGTTATTTTTGGCTACGTTTCAACTGACAGTTAAGTCTTACAGAAGATTGCTTAGTAACAAGGCAGATAAAAATGGAAAGGCATAGTGGATTAGCCCAATTTAAGAAGTAAGACTGACATACATTGAATCAAGCTTGTGAAAAATACTTTCATTTACTATTACAAAATATCTGTTTTGTGACAGCGATTCTGTTTCTAGCAATCTCTTCTGAAGTAGTAAAGAACTTTCAACAGCTCAGGCATGTGAACTGAAAGCTCACAATACACTAATTAATACATTTAAATCAATTTGACCTATATAAAATCACAATTCTTAAAATAACAGCTGATTGAAAATGCCAATACATACTTTTTATGTTTCTTCCCAACAAACTGTCTAACAAACATGCTGCTAAGAGATAAAGATTATTAAGCTAGAGTTTTAAAAATACCTGAAATGAATAAAGATAGCAATGATTTTAAAAAGAAAAATGTTAAATAGGGGATGCCCTGAGAAAAAAAATCTCAGATTCATGCAAAATGATAAACAAAACTTGAATAGAGTATTAAACTCACTCCTTCACACAGTGCAATTTTATCCCTGACTCTCTTTCAACTCTCCTCACAGAAAGAAATTGTAATTTCGGAGACTGAATAAAGTTTTAATATTGAAAAGATCTAAGTCGACATACCTGTCTATATATGCAGTCTGTCAAGAATTTGCATCCTCTTTTCTGAATACTATTCTATACAGTTTGCATCTTAGTCTGAGAAGCTAGTTGAGACCCATCACTTTCGCAAAACATAATTTTTATTGCTGTTTATACATACATCATCAATAACATGAACCTTTCACAGGTAGGAGAAAATACATTTCAAAAAAATTCCCTATCAATACGAAGCCATCTTGAGTAAATTGTTGCTAACAATAGAACTGCCAAAGTGATGCTGGAAAAAAATCATGGTGCAATGGGCATAATCTAAAGATTGAGTTATTTCTGCAGTGTTTTCAAAATACTGCAAGCACTGGTCATTGATCTTATTTAAGGTTAGATTTTGTTAAAGTGGGACTAATTGTCAACTGCATTCAACTTAAAAGAGAGAAAACTTCACCATATTACACCACCCCACAGAGCTGTAATCAAAATAAGCAAAATGGACTCAAGAGAAAATTCGCCTGCATGACCATATTTTTTTTCCTCTTGTCCATTTTTTTGAAAGTCCAGTCACAATATATGGGAATATGGGAGAATTGCTCCAACAGAAGCATCCAAGCCTGAGCATCCCGATCTCATCCCCAGTTTTACCAGCTTTACAGTGTGTGCTGCACAGCAGTGAGTTGCTCCCCTGGGTGAAGGAATGGCAACAGCTTGGTTGCTGCCCTGAAACATCCCATCTCATCAGCTGCACTTCATGTCCTTTTATTTCCCTGTTAATCCCAGGAAAGATGAAGCTACAAACAGGCTGCATCCTTCACGGAGAACGTCAACTATATAGGGGTACCAAAGCCTTATGAGACAGCACTGCTTGAGAATTCCTAGTGCAAAAATGGATACTGCACTTTCAAGTGCCAAAGTTTAGAGAAAGGCAGAAGGTAAAAAGAGACAACTGTAGAACACACACAGTATTATTTAAAGGCTATTAGGTAAAAATTGTACCACCCAGCCAGGGAAATGGCAGGATCTCTTTATACTGAGTATCTTCTCACACAATGATCAATGTTCATTTTGATTACTCAACATTTCAGCATGTTGTATTTTTGTTTCAATATTCTTGTAATGCTAACAGCAAGGATCCTACACCTGCTACTTTTCTTTTACACTGATTTAATGAGACTAATTGTGGGCAGTAAACCTAACCAGGACTGCAAATATGAGTGGAAAACAAAATATCCTTACCTGACTCTGGAAAAGTTCAAATTAGCAGATAACCTTTCTTTCTAGATAGTCCACCTATTATATAATCTTTTTTTCTTTGTTTGCTTTCCAAAGCAAAACACCTGTATGACATAGCTATAGTTGCATAACTTAGTACAAGCATTTCCTGGGCTTGTACTGAAAAGCAAGGATATACTCCCAAAACAGAATCCATCTGACAAATGTCAACTATTTGGCTGTGTTCTACAACATTATTACCATTTAATGACTTATTTTCAGAAAGTGTACTATCCAATTTTCCAGAATTATTGACGAATGCTTTCTAAATAAAAGAAAATCGCTGTATAAACTCCTCCTAGAGCCTGATGACACAATGAAACAAACTTTGCCTGGAGTACAGGAACACAAATATTTGTCTTTAGTCAATTTTTAAAAACACTGCTCTTAAAATAACCTGGCAAGGACCTCTGTTTTGATGCAACTGGTACCACAGGATATGAAATCCTCACATCATTGAAAACAAATTTAAAAAAATATTCAGGCTAATACAGATATTCTGTGGCAATAAACATTTTTAGAATTTTTCTTCCATAAGCTGAGATTTAAAATCTACCATTACAAGGTAGTGGAAGACAAAAGCACAACCCTGCAAAACATCTCTGATGGTGTGTTCCTCCTGCATTGTTTGCATGCAAAGGATATCAAGGTTGGATAGCATGTATTGCTGGACTGACTGCAGCCCTGACAATGCACTGGAATGGAAGCACAGCGTGTCTGTTTAATCTACCCATTTCTCATCGCTCCCTTTGAGAAGCACAGCTGCACCTTTAACACACGAACGGATCTAAAAATATCTGCATCTCATCAATATTTATAGACTTTTGTACACCTACTCCAGACCAGACCATGAGAGGCCAGAAAGGTCACTTCTACCTACAGAACTATTTAGAATACCGCCATCCTACATGGTAAAATTGGAAATAAGTGGCGAGGTTAAAGTGGAGTGATTTTCGTATTACATTAGGAAGAACATAGGGACAGATTGTAATGAATGAAATACACAGTATCTGAAAAATAAAAAAGATGCTCATCCAGTGTTACCTATATTAACTTATCTACCTCATTTATTTAAATTGCAAAATTGTAGAGACAACCATCTGTATTGCACTTATGTGCAGCCTGGACTTGAGACTTAGAGACTGCCTGAACCTTTGAACGGCAAGGCCAAGTAAATACTAACTGACAGCATCACCTAATGTCTAGTAAGATGCAAGCACACTTCTAGCTCATAAAAAACACATAGGCAGGATATTACAGTTAATGAAAATAAGAATACTTTTCAAATTCCTAAATTAAAGTCATAATGTCAATGAAAGGATGTACTGTTTAGCTACGCCAAAGAGTCCAGAATTGATTTGTAGGGCCTCAGATAACCTAGTGTAAGCATCAGAATTTTTTTAACAGCTTTCTGTAAAGGAAGACTAGGATTCTAGACCAAATCCCTATAATTAAATATTCAAGTTTGTAGGAAAAACATTTTCTAATGTAAGATTTGGGATAAAAGCCTAAGAATTGTCAGGGTTTAGGAAGCACTAGTTATATCTGATGGTTTTATTTTATCAAGAATTACAAATCCTTGGAGAGGACATTTAGGTGTTCAATCCAACACACAGACCCTCCTGGAAACTAATTCTTTTTTATAAACTTCATATGTGACTACAGATACAGAAACTTCAGATGTGATTAGTTTATGATTACAGTAGAAAACAAAAAATTCAACAACTGGTAACTTTAAAAATTATTAGATACTAGGAAATATCCTAAACATATTTTGTTTAAAATGCAATATGGAATTTCTTCTTCATAAGTAACAAACGCAGAGCTTTTTCATCTCCATAAATTTAATCTATTGTTATACTTCTCTCAAAGCACTGGATATTATCTACTAATGAAACACTCTGTTAGTGTAAGGACACACTGTCAGTAAGACAGAATACAGTAGCTCCTTTCACACTACTGAATCACATACTGTTTCTGAGAAAAATGGGCTCATCAAGAGCCCACAATTTTTTCTATTAGAGAGGACTCAGTTGTTAATATTGGCTGAGCATTCTTCTGCTGAAAGTTTTAAGGAAGAATGCTAAACAAACTAATTTGTTTTCAGCATTATGAAATCTCACAATTTCACCTCTGCACTGTACTAATGAAGTCCTGGGATTTTTAGACTTCAGCAGGAGCAGCACAAAACATTTAATCCAAACAAGACTGGATGAACTGACAGTAGCATTTTAAAATTATTATTTTATCTCCAAATAAGTATGAGAGAAAAGACAGGAGGGTTAAAAACTAGAGAAGAAAGATTTGATCACGATCTTAGAACTCATAATTTGCTGTTGCAAGGAAAGATATGCAACAATTACTTATTACTTTTTTTTCTGGGTATGTTACATCCATGTCTAAGTGCCTGGAATTTGAAGCCCACCTTCAGTGTTCAACCATAAAATCTGACTTCACATGCCTATTCTACCCCCAGCTGGTGACACCCAACACTTTTTTGCTTCCTCAAAACCCTGCCATGGTGTCTGCAACACTGTGGAGCACTCAGCGTGCTCCATTACGTTGTGAAGCACTCTTACACTCTGCTCCAGGTATTACCGGTTTATACCGCTTAGGATTTGCTACCATTTTTTTCCTTTTACATCATACAATATACTATAATAGCTGTAGGTTGCATTCTGTAACACATATTTTAGCCCAAACAAATACATATTAGTTTGTGTTATAAAACAGTATTTTACTTTCCAAAAGCTGGAATTGACTGGAAAAATGAAAGATTAATTTAGTTCTTTATTCAATTCTTACCTGAGAAGAATATGTGTGACCATCTGATCCACAAACAGGATTGGTATAAACTACTGGACACTGCTTGCAGTTTGATGAAATGGGACCACCCCTCCACTGTTTATGGCCTAAACCAGCCTCTTTCATACTGTAAGTAAACAAAAAGTATGTAATTCTGATAAGCAGTAGTAAAAATAGAACATATTCAGGGTATTTTAACGAGCCTTTACAAACAGTAAGCCATACATAATTTGAACCGCAAAGTTTTCTTCTACATAAACAACTGCCAATGTCTTTGGTATAAACTTCTTCACCTTCGTACTTTACTCACTGTAGTGATACTTGATGCCTGCATATTATTTCACTTTCTAAGATATGTGAGTAGAAAAATATGATTAAGATGATGCTTTGGTGACTGTTACACTTATCAGTGAAAGATGTCCGAATTATGTGGCACTTCCTCTTATTTTTCTTATTAAACAGTATGAATAGAACTGTTGTATCAACACTGGTATTTAATGAGCCAACCTTTAAGTTTAAGAGAACTACATAATAAAGACTTCTATAGAATCAGGGAAGTATCCTTCAGAGTACTGTTTGCTCTACTTTGAACACTGCCTTTCACAGTCTACATTTGCAAAATTCAGTCAACACTCAATATAAAGTTCAAAGGGAAAAACAGGTAATCCACTGGAGCACAGAATCAATCTACACAAGCATATATGTGTATCCTCATATAAACAGATGTACAGAGCTAGATGGATCACTTCAACTTAGGAAAAAGCTCTGCTAGGTCAGACTAAAAGTCTAAAATAAGTTACTGATGCTTCCTCACTCTACTTCTGCAGCTTTCAGTTTGTGGCATATGGCCATCTTCAGACAGACATGCTTTTTCTGTGTAGCTTTGAATTAATTTTTATTCATTCATTTTCCCAATTTTTTTTTTTTTCAACTATGGAAGCACTTAGCAGCCACTGTATCCTGAAATAGCTCCTTTATGACCTAAAAATATATGAAGTAACTTCTTGCATATAAATAAAAAAAATAAACAATAAGGTGTGATTATTATACTGTGATTTCTTCTTGGTATCTTAATGAGGAATCTAAAATTGATTACACTTAGAATACAGCAATGACTTACCAGGACACATGCAAATGTTCAAACTTACAAAATCTCAAATCATATATTCTTTAATGGAGCTGAACTCTTTCATATTGGTTCACCTATAGATAATTGAGAACTATTTCGCTAGTAATGAAACACTGTTTGAGAAGAACTTGTCTAGAGTAATAAACGTGACAAAATAAACCCCTTCTCCTCTGGTTTTATAGCGAGCAGAGTAAAAGGCTAAAAGCATACACCTAACAGTAAACTGGTGATAACAAAAAACAAGAGCCCATTTCCAAGTTATGCTAATGTTAATATGCTGTGAATAATTTTGGCCGTAGATGTGGTCTTTTAGAAGAAAAAAAAAAAAAATCACAGGAATATTAAAAGTTTACATTCTCATTATGGTGTGTGATGAAATTTTGAACTGCATAGATTTTTTTACAGTGTGAACAGGAACCTGAGATGCTTCACAAAAAAGCTGTCAGTTACTGTTGAAAAAGCCAGAAATAGCTTTAGTTACATGTAGTATAATGAGTAATAAAATATCAATACAGGAAGTTTTTATGTCCACCAGGAAGTATTAAAAAGGAAACAATTCAAACATACCACCTTAAATAACAATAAATAACAATCCTTTCTGATGAGTTGTATACCTTGAAGACTAAGTAAAAATCATCTAATTTCTATTATAGTTTAAAAACCCTGAACTGTATCTTTTTTTATGTACAATATACAGTAATAATCAGGCTATTGCTGCTCCTTTCACTTCACTGAGAGTTTTCCAATCATTCACATGAGTTCCAGCATCATTAGATTATATAGATGGCTGCATCTTTCTCAAACTTCTTGTTACTCTTATAGCTAACAATTATCCAGAAACGCCCCAGCAGCCTGAGGCTACTGACAGGACCAGCATCCCAACTATCAACCTGATGCAATTTCTGCTTATCAGAGAAACAGTAACTTTAAAATTCTGTACAAATAAATTGCAAAAGTTCCAGACTTCAACAGAGAGAAGCTCATTGACATCAGCAAAAATCAGAAACTGGTAGCAGAATTTGTGAGACACACAGGAGGAGCTGGTGTAGACGCCTAAAATACATCAGAGAGGACTGGTGGTGTTTAGTGTTTTAGTATATATGCACCCTTGTGCATGCCCTTGATGAAGACAGGAAAAGACAGAGAAAAGAGAAAAAACCCTCCTTTTAGATGAAGAGAAGTAAAACCACCTCATTTCCCACCATAAAAGAAAATGAGGTGTCTCAAAAAGGATCGCAAGGAGGACAGAAACTAGAACAAGACCAGAATGTAGAAATTGCAGTTCTGTGACGAGTAGAGAGGCATGAAGAAAACAGAAAATATTTGATATAGTCAGATAAATTACCTTCCTCAACTAACCCCAGCTTTGTTAGGCTTTTAAATCCAAACTGTCCCAGGACAGTTTAAGGTTCATTTAAGGTGAAGTGTGCCAAATTTCCTCTTTTACACAGAACCCCTCTGAGACCTTCAGTAGATCACTGTTACCAAAATTGGCTTCTATATAACTAAAACTATTTTTGCAAAACTCAGACAGATCTGTATCTTTCCAAAATTATAACGAAAGGTACAATGATAAAGAAATTATAAAAAATGATACTTCGAAGGTATCAATCCAGAGATACCTAGTCATGCATATGGTTTGTATGGATATCTATCCAGAAGCTTTAGCACAATGATGCTGAAAGTGGATTGTATTATCAAAGCTCCTGAACAGCTATTTCTGACTGTCAGTCACTGACAGACAAATATGAAAAGTCAATTAAAAATATTTTTAATGCTAGTTATGGTAGATACATGCATTTCATAAAATACCTGAATAATGCATTTTACTTATATACTCAAACATTTCCTTTCACCATGATTTAACTGCATCAAATTTGTTTCTGTTGACTATTTCTTTGTATGTGGGAGTTATGTTTTCTGGGAGTTATGTTTTCTGGGAGTTATGTTTTCTACAGCTAGGCAATGATCACACATGAAAACTATTGACATGGAAATAACTGAGAAACTACTGTGATAAAAACTATCTTGAGATATGATCATTGCTGTATGTCAACAATATCCTGAAATAGGCACAAAACTTAAGTATAACATGTTATAGTTACTGCTATATATATTATATATTACATTTATATATTATATATAGTTATTACATATTATAAGTTATAACTTACGTAAGCTATGCAGATAAAGCAATACATATTTGCATTTTAAAATGTTAAGACAAAAAAAAAAGCAAACAAGGCAGTTATTTAGCTTTAATAAATCACTTGTTTCTTTCATATATTTATTATAATTCAATATGCAAGAAGAAAACCCAGATCACTGCAACTTGCAGCTAATAAAATTTTGTGATTCTACTGCAATCACTATAAACGTTCTTGCACTTGTTAGTATGTTGTCACATTAAACATATGATGTCATGTGAGAGTCAACCTCTTCCACCAAAAATTTCCTGAAAAGGCTTTGGTACCTGTCTTGTAATAAAATAACTATTACAGAATGCAAGCTCCGCCTTATCTCATATTGTTGACACATAAAGGGTAAAACTAAATATATGGGCTTAATTTACCAGCAATGCTTCTGATTGCATTAATTTGCATATGCCAAACTGTGCATGCCTGCCTAGAAACATAATTAGCCAATCTGCCCAATTACTCTAGCCTATGTACCTGTTTGCATACATAAACTTACCTTCCTGTATACACAGTGATTGTGCCTGCAAGTACTTTGAGAATACTTAATGTAACCCATTTAAAATTTAGCTTTGAGCAACTCTTTGGCAACATGACTTATTAAGTGATATCTATAAAATGCATGAGTGCCCAAGTCAATTGAAAAAATACGCTTTATAGCTAGATTTGATAATCTTCAAACACATTTTTTCAAATAAAAACTGGTAGAAAAAAGTCTGAGTTACTAAAAACTAATCTTTCAAAGAACTCTCGTAACTCTTCTCTGATAACTACATTAGCATCTTCAGGAGATTTTAGCTATTCCAATTTAGAGAGTCTGCCTGATTATGTTTTGCCATGGCCTTTGGGGGACACAATCAGGCTGTATCAGATTAACATAATCAGAAAAACTACTTGTATCATAAAATCTAAATTGCTTTCCTTAGAGTTGCCTGAATTTCCTTCAAAGTTGCCTTTTCATGTAGAAGCCTCTTGGAAGAAAACTACAGTTGCCAATATACTACTAAGATGTTTCTTTCAAATGTCAAAAACCTCCCAATGCATTACTTCCAGTCTTTTTGAGTATGTCTATATTATTTTTGCTTATTTCATTACTTTCCACTATTTCTAACAAATAGAATAAAAAATCCATCTGAAGAAACTAATAATAACAAGTGAATAAAACTGAGACAAATAAAACAAAAATTAGTAAGACTAATGCAGGAATCAAAATAAAACACATTTTAGCAACTTTAAATTAACATTGTTGGTAAGACATTTGTATTTATTGATAACCAATCTTAGTGTTTAGCAGGTGTGAGATTACATAAATTCAGCTATTGTTTTTCTGATATCTGGGCCCAAGACATTAGATTAGAAAATGATGAATGATCTCCCATTTTTATAAGGATCCCTAAGCATACAAATACTCAGAATGATTCCAGAATTCAGAAGAATATTTATTTCTGTGGATGTTGAAAAAATGCTATTTACTCATCTGCACCAGCAAACGGAAATAAGCAGAGAGCATAAAGATATAAATTCTGACTTACTCCTTCTACCTACCTGTACTATTAAATAGATAAGTTTACACGTTATGATAGTTCCTTTATTCTGTATGTCTATATATTAAACTAAAATCGAAACCTTATGAACTAAAAAAGTTTTAAGTAATGCTGCCAACATTTCCTGGAATAGTATCTGTTTTATTTAGAGTGAGTTAGCAAGTTTACCATTTTAATAAGACAAAAGAACAAAGACTGCACCGCAACACAGAAATCACAGGATCATAAAAACTTTTAGGTTTGAAGGGACCTTAAAGATCATTTCATTCCAATACCCCTGCCACGGACAGGGACACCTTCCCCTAGACCAGGCCCTCCTCTGAATTCACTCCATCCCATCCACATCCTTCTTATGTTGGAAGCCCCACAGCTGGATGCAGCAGCACTCCATGTGGGATCTAACAAGAACGGAATGCAGGGGGAGAATCACCTCCCTTGACTGCTGGCCACGCTGCTCTGGATGCAGCCCAGGATACTTCTGAGGAAACTACTGAACTGTGAGGAAGAACTATCAGAAATTATGTAGTGTGGAACCATGCAATACAAGAAAGATAAAACTGCGGATAGAAAAAAGCTTGTTGAACAAGGTCAGTCAGGAGTGGAGGAAAAACAAGCCACAGGTATGAAAAGTTACAAAGTCATAAATACAAAAACAGAGACAGAAGTTTAAACAACACTGAGGATCAGCCCATTTCAATGAGCCATGGAAGTCAACACATGTAATACTTGGAACTGCCTGGCCAGCAAAGACCCACTGAGTTCCTGGCAAGATGGAGATCATCTGCAAGGCGGAGAGCATTGTCAATACGATCTAACAACAAATTAGTCCTCACTAAATATTGTGTTCATTTGGCAATAAGTATATTATACTTTTAGGTAGCATGTATTCTGCTTACAGAGCCTTTATGCCCTGTAAAAACTGCTTGAATTAAGTGGTCCAGAGAGCAAAGATTACAACGATAGTTTCACAAGTTAAGCATACACTGGAAGGAAACCTTAGATGAAGCAGGTGTTTACACATGGCAGAACAATCCATCTGTCACTGGATGTCTAACTTGGCTCTTCAGCATAGTGATTTTGGCCTCCAACGTAGGAGTTGGAGAACAGTAAAGTTGCAGAAAAAAGTCTTTCAATTATCTTGAAACTATAAGAAAATGTATTGTCATTTAAATGATAAAGATGCTTCCTTTACTATATATTCTTTGCACATATTAGAAATCATACAAAATTACCATTGACTTCATAAATTTTAAGCTTATCAACTCACTCACTGCTTTTCCTAATTCAAGTTGTTAGAGGACTTCTTCCACTTCATGTAAGAACTAACCTAAACACGACTTCTTTCCTTTTAGTGGATATACGCATTTTTACTCACTGACCAGATGGTAAGAAACTAAGGATGTCCTAACTTACAAAGCTACTTCAGTAACTAAATATTAT
>VZRR01013418.1:238262-274979 GCA_013398015.1 Oreocharis arfaki | reverse complement strand
AAATTATTATCAGTAATTAAATATTCAGATACTAAAATTTTTTTTAAAAAAGGCTTTATTACTTTAATCTGTAAAATCTTAAACACTCCATGAAATATCTCACTAGTAATCAATAGTTAAATTTTTCACAACAGAAACCGAGAGTAAAAAAGCTGTGAAGATATGAATAACTTCAGTGACTACATGGGATGTTCCTAATTTTAAGTCGTTCCAGAATTGAAGCCTCAAAGAATTTAATCCACATTTTAGTTGATACAACATATAAGCAATATTACAAAAGAAACTGAGATTCATACACACCCCCCCACACTCACACACACACACTTTGGTAAAGCAATTATGTATTATTTTGGAAAGATTTTTAATAGTGTGTATAACTTATGAACTTAAGACTTCACCTTTTGATCACTCGCTAAGATATGCAAATGTCTTTCATAAGTGCTTTTTATGCTAATCTAAGTGCTTGACCTTCTCATAATGCAATGTTTCAATAATTTCTTAGAGATATTACTTTTTCTCAGAACTGTTTTCATTTTATAAAGCCAAAAGAATTACTAAACGCTTTTCAAACCTATCATGGTCTACTTTGCAAAATAAAACATTATATAGATTTTGTGTGTGTACTCAGCCTTGAAGTTTACCTCTTTGAATATAAATGTGTTCACTATATATTAATTCTGTAGCAAAAAGACATCAATTTGTGAAGCAGAGATTTTTCAATGTTTTCCAAAACAGATAACACAGAAGCAAAAATAATCTCTTTTTTTCTTTTACACGTTATTAAATAAAGCAGAAACCCTTTTCTTTAAGACAGAAAATAGTTTTCTTCACTCAAAGAAGAAATTATATCTATCACTCAATAGGTATAATTTTAAGAACTACATATAATAACCAGAGTATTGTGTCACATCTTAAATTCTTAGTAGTTTGCTGAACAGGAACCCAAAAATTCCCTAACAGTAAGCAAAGCGCAATCACTTCATTTTATTATTACCACTTAAAAGGGGATCCTATGTATCAGCATGTTTAGCAGTTGCAAAACTGCAAGCTACAGTAATGGTTAAATTTTTTAATGATTATGTATCTATTATTGAGACAGAATTCAAAGTTATTAATTCAGAATCTGTTTTGCATAATATGATGCATTTTGTTACCTGCATTTGATAGTCCAATTAAAGGTACAGTTTTCATTAGAAAGCATCTTAATGCTTCTGATTCATAAAAAACGAGCACATAAAAATAACTTATATATAAAAAATAAATTGAAATAAATGAAACAGTCAAATAACTAATAATCACTTCTACAACCCGAAGTAGACAAACAGTAACAATATTTGGACTAATATTACTATGAGGATGTTTACTCTTGCAACACTCACTACTTTATGTGGAACATAATTACAGAATAGTTTCCACTAGAAAATAGCTACTTTTCCTATTGGCTTAAAACATCAGCTGCCACAAAAATGTTCTTTCACCATTATAAGAATAAATTGATATTCCACTCATCAGATTCAGAACCCTGCAGAGCGATTCTCACGCAATCCATCTTTCTCATTGCCTGGCAAGTGCAAGTTGCACCCATGCTGCCCATGCTCCCAGCTCTTTCTTCCCTCTTGCAGGATCAGTAACAGTGTCTGCTTAAAAATACAGACAGAAAAGAAGGCAGAAAAATCCATTTACAAGCATCACAGTAATCAATACCTTAAAGAAGGATTTCCATTTTCTTCCTTCAATATTATCAATACATGTATGCTCTGTCAATGACTTAAATTTATGTTCTCTATACTCAACTCTTTAGGTAGGCTTACAGGTAGAAAATATCAGTTACTGATCAATTTCAAAAGAACATGTTTGGGTTTTTTCTTCCTGAATAGTAAGTATAGAAGGTAACTAAACAAACATACTTTGAGCCAAAATTGAAAAACTTAAGGAGAGACATAAGGTACTATATGCCTCTCCAGGTTGTATTTAGCAATTCTGAGCTACCCATTACACCTGTGAAGAATAATAGGCTACTTTTACAAAGAATACATTCAAAATATTCATGTTCAGGGATCTGAGTTTCCCTTAATTGTGTAAGTTACTCAGGGTTGCTTCAGAGTCCCTTTATGGCAGAAAACCTTGCAGCCATCCATTTTAACAAATGTTCTTTGCTCTTCAGCACAGGTCTAAATTGAGTGATACTTCTCTCCTCCCCCACCCCTGCTTCAGCTTTTATTGTACAGTACTTAGCTCCATTCATCAGTGTGTCCATCTGCGTGGTTAATGTTGCGCCCACCACCTGCAGCTCAGCTTCTTAAACCTGCCAGGTTTAATTTATTGTTCTTCCTCTCTCCAGAAGTACTACGACTCTTTCACATAAAGAGTAAAAGTGGGCTTTTTTACTTTAAATTGCTATATTAAAGGCACCGTGTAATGTAATTCTACCTACCCTGGACTCCCATTTACATTAAACAACTTTGAGCTGGAGTCACATAAACCAAGAATAATTCTGCTAAACAAGAAAATCACATAATAGACATAATAGACCTCTTTATGTATTATCTACTGCCGGGTGCCGAGGAGCAAGACAGGGGCACACAGGACAGAAGGTGATGTCTTTACACTGAAAGAAGGTAGGTTTAGATAAGATATAGAAGAAATTCCTCACTATGAGGGTGGTGAGGCACTGGAACAAGTTGCCCAGAGAAGTTGTGGATGCTCCATCCCTGGAAGTGTTCAAGGCCAGGCTGGATGGGGCTCTGAGCAACCTGGTTTAGTGAAAGGTGTTCCTGACCATTACAGGAGTGGTGGAACTACATGATTTTGAGGTTCCTTCCAACCCAAACCATTCTATGAATAAGGCTTGAAATAGACCAGCTGTCTTGATAATTCTAGTGCTAGAACTACATGCTGTTAATTCTACAGCCAAAACAAGTTCAAAAGCAGAGACAATAACATGTCTGCAGTTACAGATTCTAAAGCATAGCATACACATGGACAGAAAACTGTGTTATGCAATGGTGCTCAGGATTACAAGTAAAATCTCTATAGTACTTAAAACTAAAGAAGTATTATATCAAACTAGTTTTGCTACTGCAGTTACTCTGGGTCACTTCTAACCAAGGCCGTGATGTTTTTAGATGGCGTTGTTAATCAGGTGTTAAAAGAGCACTTGGAAGCTACAAACAACACTGCTTTACAGTTCCTGAGTTTTTAAGAGAATTATCTATCTGTGAATCAGCACCTCATGAAACTCCTGTTTTCTGGCACTGGTTAATAACTATGGCATGTCTCTGAAGGAGAGAACTCCTTTAGATCATGTAGACAACTGTCAGCTTACTGTACTGTAATCTTTCAAGTGCTCCTTAGACAGATGGAAGAGCACCCATCAGCACCAATTTTCTCACTCCTGCAGAGGGAGGGGAAGAGGAGGAAAAAAACAAACAAAGAAGAGACAGAAAGGCTTTTCAGCTTGATATTATCTTTGCTGCCAGTATATCTTCTGAGTTTATGAATGATGTCTGATAACATCAGAAAGTGGGAAGATAGAGCTGACGAGCTGACAAGCTGACAAGGTTTTATCATGTAGAGGTCTGCTCAGACAAAATATTTAGCAACAAGTGTATAGTAAGATGATAAATGAGCAAAAACAGGTTCTCAAACTATAAGCCATAGAGGATCACCTGCTGGAACATACTAACTTATTCTATTGATATTCTTTCATATTAAAAGAACATAAAAATTTTCTTTTTTCTCCTTGCTCACTTCTGAAGACAGGCTAAGTTTCTCATAGTTTGAGCGTGTTTCTGCTCAAATCTCACACAGCTAGCTCAGGCCAGAGCCTGCCTAGGCAATGACATCCATGCATGCCACAATAAGCCCAAACCATCAGCAGGTACCATTTCTATTACACACTCACTGTGCAACAGGTCTGTACACTGTGGTCACCCATCCTGGCAAATATGCAAAAATTCACTGAACGAGTATCAAAATCTGTGTAGATAAACTTCATGGGAGAAGAGGGCAAAACTCTGATAAATATAAAAACCAGTTCAACAAAGAAAGCATTGCATCAGCTAAATGTACTGAAAGAAAGAGCAACACCTGCACAGTATCCATTTCAGCTGCATATTGCCTGTGTTTGCCCTTGCTCTTCAAAACTTGACCATATTTTGCAACAATAATGATGTACCCTAAATGTTAGTTTTAATTCGTAATACTCTTTTACCTCTGATCAAATCCAAGGATCATCGACAGTGACTCTCACTGGGGAAAAAAAAAATGTTCCCTTCACAATTACGAAGTAATTTAGCTTTATATATATATTGCAAGTAGGGATTCTTACAGCTTGAAAACATTCAAATTTTAAATAATTTATAGTTTGTTTTACTACTTCATATGCTTTTGTCAAAGACATATTAAACCCACAGAGATAGATACAGTTATTGCTGTACTGGAAATAAACCAAACAATTTAAAACAAAACTTTGCTACTTGCATCAGCATCTATAAATGCAGGTGTTTTTAAAACATAGAAGATTATTTGTGCTATTGCTTGAGGCAAGAAAATCAAAGAGATTTAAAGCATGAGGTTTTCTAGTCTGATAATTCACACACATAAATAGATCATTTTACAGATGAAAATTTAATACAAAACAGACATACCCATGATGAAATATGTGTGCCAGAATATCAATGAAGAGCAAATTGTCAATAATACTGCCAAAAGTAGTTTTACTAACTACGGTAATGTTATTTCACATTATTTAGCCTAGCATGACAGAAGTTCTCTTTTATTATTTATGTTTGCATTATATTTCCCTTTATGTCTGCAAGAAAAAAACTCAACTTGATCCCATAAAATAATCTGATAGGCAAAAAACTGGAAATAACTTCTTCTTCTGCCATTAAGAAGTCAATAATGTTCCAACTTTAATTCCTTTTCCTTTTAATGTTCATGAACATCAACAGTATAGGCTCTCCCTTACTTTTGCTTTCTTCCTTCCTCAGTTACTCTAATGTGGGTCCCATAAAATGGTACCTACAGGATAATGCATAATCTATTCCTTTTCCATTCAAGCCACCATAAAGCATCTCTTACCGGACATGACTGCATAAACATTAAGCCATGCTGAGTGAAAACACGAAGTACTGTGATGAAAAAAAGTAATATAGAAAAATAGAGAAGAATTATTTGAAGAGACATAGAGTAAACAAAACTACAACAAAAACGCTAAAGGAGAAAATCTTAAATAAGCAAAAACACGTTATAAAAGGTTAAACAGCAATAATCAGTGTTTCTGGGATGGTAACACAAAGGGAATTGTGGTTCAGCTTTCAAGGCTCTGTTTGTACTGTGACATATTCATTCTGCAGCACACAAAATTTGGACAATTCTCTAAGTATTTCAAAAATTATTTTCAACTGTTCAGAAAAAGCTGAAAAATCAGACACCTAAGGCTTTACCTTTTCCTCTGATTAATTACTCCTAGAAAGTCTACATTTTCATACAACTGGGGCCCTTGCTGGTGCCTCAGCTGGACACCCCTGGTACTCTGCACACCATAACACAATATTGTTCCTGATTTAACTGCCTTATTTCATCTTCAAAGTCATGACTCTGTAAACCAAAAAGTTCACCACTCAGCTTCGTGGCTGAATATGTTTCCAAATACTTTGCTTTAGAAAACCAACCACAAATTCAGCTTTGCAGCCCCAAAATCGCAATGCAGTAAGAGTGATAAAAATGCTGTGGTTACAAGGAAGAAGGAAAAAATAATCTATTGAGAGATGACAAATGGGAATAGGTATTGTCTGCCCCCACTGTGGGGAACAAAAAGAGCATTTCGTAATTTGCTTGGGAAAGCATCTGCACAAAAGAAGCATTTTTTTCATCTTAAAAATCCTGAGATCAGACAATGCTACTTTTTCCCGTGGCATTTTTCCTTTTCTGCTTCATAATTTTGCTCAACCTTTATTTTTATTGCAGTCTTCATAGGTTCAGGCATATCTAAATAACTGTATCTTTTGGTATCTAAATTACTTTGGTAAGACAGTAAATTGTGGTATCTAATTGGAATAGTGTCCAGTCTCCTGAACCTCCTTGGAGACAGCAGCTGGAAAGCTGGAAAGGAACAACTGAATGGAACAGCTAAAAGGAAACTTAAGAGTAAAGTGAGCAGAGGCAAAGCTTACAACTATTGTGAAGAACAAGTTTGCCACATGCCAGAAAAATAAGTTGTCTAACCTGAATGCCAGCTTAGAGGATGGCTCTAGCTCTTCACACACACATTTCTCAACCTTCCTTTTAACCACAGTGCAGACCAAGAGCTCTGTGGAAGTAGCGTCTTTCAAAATTACCCAGGTTCTTAAAATTCGTTTGGAATCTACTGCCTCATGTATTCTTCCCTTTCCTTCATTATGAGAGTAAATTAAACTAACTGAGCAATGATTACAGAAATAAAATCCTGTCATAGTCATTCTTACTAAGCTAGCTTTAAGTTAAGAGCCCATTTCCCAACGTCTTCCTCCAGACATCTCTTTAGGTCTTTGACCACATTTTCAACAGCTCAGAAGTGTTTCTGTTTCTGGTATGCCACTTATTTAGGTAGTCAGAGATAACAGGGCTATTAAATAAATTGTGAGATCTCACTCAAAATGATTTCTTAACATTTACAGACCATTCTTTTCACCATTCTTTACTAACGCCCATGTTTTGTTTGCTTTTATAACTACTGCATCTGCTTAAGTTTTCCAAGTTCTTCATAATGACCCTTTTTGTTTGCGTGTCAGTTGAACATAGAAGCAATTACTGATTCTATCAGAAATTATGCTGTTTTACGATTTAAAGATAGAAGAGGTGAATTAGAGCATGACAAAAGTACTGCAGTGTAAGTAAAACACCTCCAGCATTTTTACTTCGAAGTAAATAGTTTTATGAACTCATAAAACTTCTAGATGTCCTAGAAGCACATCTAGAAGTACACCTCTAGAATATGAATGAAATTCAGTTTTCTAGGTATCTCAAATCTGTAAAAAAAAATAAAAATAAAAAATAAATTAATTAATTAATTTTAAAAAAGCTGAAGTTACCCTAGAAGTGTTGCTATTGTTGGTTCTCTATGAAAGAACCGTACGGGCAGAAAGGTCAACAGCACAAAGGTCTCCAGTGTTAACTATAATAATGAATAAGGGAACAGCAAGCCCTCACCTCCTACTTCCTAACATGTAAGTTTGTTTTATGATATCTAAGATCATCCAGAGGATCTTGGCTGTACCTTCACACCTTTTAGAGACTCTAGTAGCATGCCCCAGAGATGCAAAATCAACCATTGATAATCTCAGGATATCACTTTTCTGTAGTCTTATGTTTATCACTCTACTCCCCAGCTTATGGGGCTTCTCAGACAATCTTTTCTCTTATTTGCTTTAACCTTGCACCAATGAGTTTGGGGTTGAAGAGGAGATGATGCCTGGAGTTATCTTTAAAAAGAAGGCCCAACAGAAAAACCCTGGAATGTAATTTCTGTTGAATTTAGAGATCAGAACTTCAAATCAGCTTTTGTAAGAATGCAAATCTTCATACTACAAACTTTCATTGGCAATTAATGTGCAAATGGTGAAAGCAAAGGCAAGGTGAATGCATTCTTCAAGATGTGCAAATGTTTTCAGAAACATTCAGGTGTCAGATCTTCACCTGGTCAAGAAATGAAGTAATCCCTAAATTACAATAACTATCTTAAATGTTGACACATATAAAACTCTCCGACAAGAAAAAGCCCACGTAGGTATATTCCTCTATGAAACATCTTTCCCAGTGGCATTATTTCTAAGATTCAAAAGGCTATCTTTTACAACAATTGTTATTTTAGACTCTGAATTGAAATAACCTACAGTTAAGGAAGAAAGAAGAATAATTAGAAAGCAGAATGGAAAAATTATGTCCACACAGACAGCCATGCTTGAAAACACAAAGAATTAAATAATTTTAAATCACAGTGAAAAAATTAGGCATTCATATATACATATCCCCCAAGATGATAACTTTGGATGGCTTGACCCATCGGTGCTTAGAACCAGTTCAGTGGTCTGTTGTTAATCTTTCTACTCCTTTAGTTAGTGGAAAGAAGTTGTCTGGAACACAGGAGAGAATTGACACTTCTTTTTCTGTGTAACTTTGTTAGTTTGTTTTGAGGTGGTTTCGTTTTGTTTTTATTGCTTTAGGAGACAGTCTAGGAATTTCAAGTCTGTGTCTATTAGAAAAGCATTATACTGTAAGCATTGTTGTTATTGCACCTGCAACTTCGGGCAACACTCAATCTATAAAATTATAACACATCCTGAATTCTGTGCATTTTTGCAATCTTGTAAAAAACCACATTCAACTATTATACAATCCTTACAGAAATCTTACCCAAAGTGTACCTGCCATTGAATGTTCAAATGTATCACTGAAGGTCTGTATTCTAAAGAAGTATCCCTCAAAGGAATTGAACCAGAACATGCTGGAGTCACAGCTACTCTGAGTTCAGGTTTTCTCAGGTGTAACCTCTTCTTTTCCTCCTTTTTCAGACGTTTTGTTTAGACAGAATTTGAGTATTTCTTTGAGATTTCCAGACACAGAATCTACAGTGCCACACACCATGTGGATAGTCTGTGCACATACAATAAACCCAAAACAACCCTGAAACCACCAGAAAGACAGTGCCTGAATTAAGACACTGGATCCCATGCATTTAGGAAGCTTTAAATCCAGCCCTAATTGAATTGTGATTATAAGAATTCGTTATTATTATTATTATTATTACTACTACTATTAATACAGAAGATGCATAGGGGTTTTAGGAAAAGTATTTGTGCGGTGTAAATGTTCTAGTATGTAGATTTTGCCATAAATGAGAAAGAAAATAAAGATACTTCTTCTTAGGCAATAAGGATCTAATATAGAATATATAGTAGTCTGTGGAAAAAGCCACACACCTAAGTAAAATATTTCTGTTCTCTTGTAGCAGACTACGGCATTCTGTAAAGCAAACCTACTTTAGACAATCTGGACAAATGAAAAGGTTGGGCATTTGACTTTAAACAAAAGATAAAAATACTACCAGACACAAAACCCCCTTATGTATTTGACCATGTAACAAAGATGAACATTTAGAGACTCCTGACGTGCCTTTAGCATCCTGAGTACACTATTTGATTTCCAAAAGCAGTAATACATTTTACTGCAAAGTAGCAATATACCCATATACTTCACTCGATGATGACAAACACCTGCAGCTACTACAATTAATGTATTTCTCAATATGGGAAACCTAAATGTATTGTTTTACATAAATGGAAATCAGTGCAACGCTTTCTATTCCCTGATCACTACTCCTACTCAGTTTCACACACTATCCTTTTCCCACCACTGGTACATAAGCAAAACAACAGATGTATTCAGAGCCTATAAACACAACTTATGAACCAAAACTTTCACATAAAATGAAATGCATTAAGAAGTGATGCTAAGTAGTAACAGAAGCACCTCATTATAATCAAAATCAAATTTTAAAACCTGTGAAAGAGCCCTTTATATACAAGCATCCTGAAGTTCTATTTTGTTCCATTACCCAGTGTTACAGTATTTCAGTAATATTGAAAGAAAAAAAAACCAAACTGCTGAACACACAACCCACAAAGAAACTCCAAATTAAGCATTAACTGATTACAAATGTTTGCACCAGCTACTTTAGAATTGATAATATAGTCTAATAAAGGACACCGAAAACTCATTCTGGTAGCTAATTTTTAAAGCACCATAAAAACATATTACAAGCTCAACAGGTATTTTTAGGAAGGGGCACTGAACTGTTCCTGAATTCACTTTGCCTACTTTTCCTAATAAAGGAATATTCAAAGATTTTATTCTTATAATTTTGTATCATTTCAATGTTTACAGTTGTACACAGTCTTATTGCTGCGGACTGCAATCACAACTTCATAGTTATGGGCAGAGAAATAATTTATAAGCACTGTCTTCATCCTTCTTCCTATTTTTTTAAACAAAAAAGCAACCTTTTAAAGTAAATTCTTGGGAATGCTTTAAGGGAAAAGACCATTTTAAAACACAACAAAAGCTCACACATCATGTTTTACAAACAGGACAGCACACTAACACCCCCCAGGATTAGTCAAAATTGTACACTCTACCAGCAAAGCTTTCCTAGATAGTCACATTCTTTCCTGTGATCTAGTTTGTGAACACAAGTGTCCTATCTCACTGCTTCTTAGGAGGTGGTACAACTGAGTGCGCCTTCAGCCACAATCAGCATGACAGAAAGAAATACAGCAAGCTGAAATCCATCTTCCTGAAAAGAATTCCAATTCTAATTTATAATCTCCATGCAGAATTTCTAGAGTAGAAGTCTCATGATCACAAAAAAATTCGTCATGTGCACTGATTATCCAGTGCACCCTCTCACTCCTAGAGGCAACTGAGAATCTGAACAAACTTCTTACTAGAGCAGGTAGAACATGAGTAGGCCCAGGACTTACTAAATTAACTAAAGTCCATATGATTTAGTCTAGCACAGGACTCCACATTTTCCTTATAAAAAGGCACACCATGGCTTTTTGAACGGGGAAAGTATAGGGGAAAACAGCTGTTCTGCTAACAAATAGAATACAAAGGCTCTGTTCAGGTCTCCTTTATTTAAAGTCTACTTGACATACTAAAAAAAAACCACTAAAACCAAACTCAAACATTAAAAAATTAGTATTTTTCATTTCTACAGAAACAGTTGAGGAGGGCAGGGGTTGGATAAGTTTTTTTCCATAAGGAGAGCAACTTCTCAGTTTTCAAGCTAGGCAGCAAGAAGTATAAATATTGTATGGCTTATTTACAAGCTTAGTAAGTAGTAAGGCTGACACAGACAACACTGATGCTGCAATATACAATGCAATCAACATAGGAGGCTTCCACTAGTGTTAGCAAAGTTCCATGGAGAGAGGGAATGAATTCCATGAGAGGATCCCGTCTTTCTCTAGCTGTGTACCCAGAACTCCTAATAAAATGAATAGACAAAACACAAGCTCACCAAGGAATTAGGAGGCCTTCACAACAAATGCAGAATGCATGATGCACAGCGTTAGTCACCCTTTTTCCTCCCCAATGCAATGAAATGGAGAGTAAAAAAAGAAGCTTCATTTTCTTACTTTAATAAATTAAATTGCATAGCATATAAAAATCTCCAACATATTCAAATTTTCACCTCTCGTAAGCACAAAGAAGTCCAAATTATCTTCTCCGCAAGTTCAATTAAGCTACAGCTAAGCAAATTTCCATTCCAGTACTTCGTAGAGTGCAAGTACAATCACAATGACACAGTTACACAATAATTGGTCTAATCAAAGCCATATAATGTTAGTATTGTGAATGAAGTAGTGTTGCTCATTAGCCTATTACAAAAGAATTACTGTAAATTCAGCCTACGTGCAGCATCACTTCCTGTGCAAACAAACACAGATAATGCAACAAGCTTGAAAGACTGCCAAGCTGGCAGACTGGCAGCACAAATTATGCAAAGAACCAGAAAGCCTTCAGTAGATTCAATAGAGCTTAGAGGATAAGAATGATTAAGTGTTTCTGTGTACAACTACAAATCACAGTAATGAATCAGACTAAAATTTCCAATAAGGGACTTAACTGCACCAGCTGGCCTTCTTCAGCAGCATTATAATGTGAAATGATGACATCCTAAGTCATAGTGTTTGCAACTTTCACAAAATCTGCTCAAAGCAAGTCCTTTGTTTTGCTTCAGTTTTTTGAAAGCTTGTTTGTTTTGTTGGGTTTTTTTTTTAAATAATAAAACATTGCAGCACCTAAAATTACAGGAAAGCTACAAAGCTATACTGTTCCTTCTTCTCTGCTTCTTTTCCTTTTTTCCTAACCAAATGAGAAAATCTTCCATACTAGCTCTAATAGATTTGCTTTCAAAACTGCTCCTACTACTGAATAGAACTACAGATTCACAACTATATCCTTTTTCTTTTTTTAATCAGAAATTTAGCGGTAACAAGTCTAAATCAAAATCCCTCTTTCCTTTATTGCAAAAGAGGGGAGATAGCAAAATACTTCAGGTTCAAAAGTATGATGTTTTGTAAATCTAGGATACATGTATCCATACAATATGAACAAAAAGAACACATATGCATGTGTACTTATTCATTCGTATGTATGCATGCACATGTATGCATTTTATATGTGTGTGCATTTTTCTCACATAAGGAAAAATAAGCCTCTCACATATTTGGACTCCACTTTTTATGCTTGGGGGCATAATCTCAGCCATGCAGTACTCACATGAATAGAAAGAGAAGAGGTTTTGGCTTTCTTTCAGAGTAGAATCAGTGTTACTCTGAGCTTCTGTCACATCATTCAGGCTAATCCACATCATGATCCAGGGCCCAACACCCATCACTTCCAAGCAGAGATGGAATATTTCCCTCAAGTTAAAATACTAAGGTGACCATACACAGGGAAGAACTTCTGAAAATCTACCTCTCAAAATGTATTTAGACTGGTTTTCCACATTCTTTGGAAAACTGGAAGAGGGAAGAGTCCAAGGCAAGATAATGGTCTAGATAACCAATGACTTGAACTAAATGAGCATTTCAAAATGTCATTTAAACCAAAACCCTGAAGGAAGTTTTAACAAGATTAAATGCTACCACAAAATCTATGAAGCTATCCAACTCCTCTACTTTAATAACCTGGATTAGGTGATGCAACATTTTTACCACTATCAGCTTCTGTGAGTCTGTAAAAAAGAGACACTCTTTAATATGCTTTAATAGTGAAACTGCCATAACTTGAAGACTGCACTCACAGGCAGAAATATTACAGAACTTTTATTAATCCCTACGTTCAGATCCTACTCCACACAGGCTTAGGGCAGGGAACCATTGTCACTAAACCTAACTTCATTTAACAAAACTCTTAACAGTCACTAATTCTTAGAGAGTGAACTCTGTACCATTAGGCCTTCTATACTGGTCACCTCTACCCACCTGTGCACCTTACAGATGTCCAGTCTGCACATCTCTCTGGAACCTGCCTTGTGGAGAGCTAATAGAAAAAGAGCCACTATAATTTTTCATTTCTTACTTTTAACTTAGAGAAATGCTTTCTTATTATGACTCTCTATTTATGACAAGTGAATTCTCGTCATTTTCCAGGCAATCAACATCTGCAACTGTAATATTTTTATTGTGAAAAAGTTGCCTCTCCTACCTTAACCTTTACTTTCATAAAATGGGGTAAGTTGTTTTTTTTTTTAGAATTGCTAGTATCACCAGAATCTGTGGCTTAGTTAATATTTATTGGGAACCAGTTACTACTGCTTCCTACTCTTAAACCTAAGAATAAATGATTGGAGAAGGTAAAAAATCCAACAAAGAAATAGAGAGTTCGGTATCATTACACAAGTAAGGGCTGTCAGGTCTTTAAACATTGTTATTTCATCTTAATGTGCTATGGCAGAGACAAATGCAATCTATTTCTGCCGTAGCAGGGAACCATCGTGTTGATATGCACAATTCACATAAACAAACTCGCAAGAGCATAGCAGGACCTTCACAGTGGGGGCAGGAGGCATAATGGGGAATTCACAAGAGACAGATCTACATCTGCCTAGATAAAGGTGCACACACCTTCAATGCACCAAATAATTCAATGCCTCCAAGCACTGATTGATTAAATGTATCCAATCAATTTTACACAGTACTTTTCTTCTACTTATGGAAGAAGAAAAAGAGACTGGTTCTTATCAGACTCCACTAGGATCAATAAGTACAAGACTAGTCACTAGGTTCTAGTGTTCAAAGACACTGGGATTTACTTGGAACATTATTTTTGGCCCAAAACTGTTTCGCAGTTTCCTAATTTTCAGAACTTTTAGACAAATCATGTTGAGACATTCCTCACCCTTTTGCAGCTGTAAACAGTTGAATGGGCTGTACAATAACTAGGTCTCAAATGAATTAATCTCCTTTGACAATTGTCTCCTGCAGCTGGTTTGAGATAAAAGCAAAGAGAAACATCTGAAGAAGACAGAGCCTGCACCTCTTCTTCTTTGTTTCACCTTTAAGTGTTAGGCTAAAACATTTTTGACAAACGTGGAGTACAAAAAGGATTCCAATAAAAGTAATTCACCTGAAACCACAGGCACTGCCCCGTGTTTACTGTTATGCTTACATTAAAATTCTCTGCTGCGTGGCAACCCTTGCCCATTTTTTCAAGTTTTTCTCTCTTCATCTGCAGCTAACTTACTGGCTTAGAACTTCACCTGTACTGCTTAGTTGAGTACCACAGCCCATTATTCACAGAATGCCAGTCTTAGTGAAAATTACAGTATGTGTCAATATCATAATTGTCTGTTTCAAATCTAAGAGAAAGTTAACACAGTATTCATCAGGACCTGTAAATCTAGGATAGCTCACTGCTGGACTAACTTTTCCAGTTTTCTGAGCCTGGTTATTTACCAGCTTGCATGGCCTTAATGAGCTCCTACATGTTACGGTGTTTGCACATATCCTTTCTTTCCTTCTTCAAAGGTCCAACAAGAAGTACGTGAAGGTTTAAGGATTTATCTCTACCACCTGCTTCCCTGCATATACAAAAAGCACACATTCCATCACGGGCATTATGAAATGTCCTTTACCACCTACAGCCCTCTCCTCTGACTCATCCCTTTTTATGTCCTTTCAAACTGTTCTGAGGGAACACTCACATAACTTCTTTCCTCTTCCCCAAGCTCATAGGGGTGCACTCATAGTTGACAAGAGATTCTTAGTGCCGCACATGCAAATGACTAAATCTCCTGAGAGTGAAGAGACTGGAAACTAAAATGAGTAGACAATTTCTCTTAGTGTGATGAATATCCTGCCTGTCACTGTAACATTCACATCAACACATCCCAGTATTAGCAACACTGTATTTCATATTCTGCAAGTTGTGTTCGTAACTGAATAAGGTGTACTCCAAAGCATTTCATTATTTCATGTAAAGACCCTTTACAGGCCTTTTTTCCCATAAAGCCCTTTCACTTAACCAATAAAGACAAACTGGAAAGCACAATGGGATGGTAAAACACCATTCAGCCAAAAGGAAAAGTTAATGACAAACTCCCAAATTTCGAGAAATCAATGAAAAGTCTATTTTACACCAGAGCTTGAATTACCTGTTTATGATGCATTCAAGTGCATCATAAGGAAGATACTCCCTTACCGCAGCAATCCACATGGGAATAATATGAACAACATTTTATATACATATATATATATATATACACACATATATATCTGCATATTTTCTCCTCAAGTACATCACCTTTCTTCGACAGCACACAGCTAAGTGTGTAGCACACAGAACACAGCTTCCAACACAGCCAGAGCCAGCAGAGAAGCAAATGCTGTTACCTGCTACCAACAAAAAGTTGTTCCTTTAAGGATGTCCCCGTATTTTCAAAGTTCTGGTAGTTCCAACTATTCTCATGACCAATGGACTATAGCACTTATTCCATCTTTTTGTCAAATGCTATTCAGTCTTTCCAGGACAGTATATAAAGGAAGCTCTTGTCTCGGGGTGCCGTGGCCTCGCAGGAGCGTGCTAGAAGAGAACTTGCCATCTTGGCAGTCTACCAGAGAAGGAAATGAGCCTTGAGAGAAGACTGAGGGGAGACCATGATCTCAGCTGCCATGGAAACTGAGGAAATAGCAAAACCATAGGCTTGCCTGACCCACAACTCCATGAAAAGGACACTGAAATATGGTAGCTGGTTTTGAAACCATGCAAAGGCAAGCACATTGCAGCGAGATCTCAGTGCTGAGATCCCCAAGCTAATAGAAATTTTAATACTTCTGAAAGCACAGATAGAATCATCACTTAAGAGTGCTGTCACGTTAATTAACCCTGTTGGGATCTTGTCATACCATGTCACTACCAGCCTTGCAGGTGGCTGGGATAAGCACCTATGCTTCACTGGATGGTACTGAGGGGCTCTCAGTAATCCAAACAATCTCCGAATAGTTTGGAGATTCTACTCTACAGAGAACACCTGGGACAGCACGGACTGAATAACAATTTCTATGACTATGTCTTTTTTCTGCAAGTTAATTTCTTACAAACAACAAAAGAAACTATTAAATTGATTCCTCCATTTGATACATGACTCTCCACTGATTAGCAACCTCTCTGTTTATGCTATTACCGAAAACATGTAACAGAATTTATAAACAGAAATTTATGAACGAGGTAATACGGCTGCTTGGGAATGCTGCTTCTAATAATAGAGAATTTAACCATAAATCAGAGCATTTCAACTTAATGACACTGCAGAAAAATCTATTCCGCTGTAACTGTATTTCATGCGTCTTTCCCTAGGGTAGCCCAAAGGTGCCCATAAAATTTTTATTCATCTTGGAAGTATGCAAAGCCTCCCCTGACAGTCTCTTGAGGATCGTCTTTGCCACTGTATCAATTCACACACTTAAAACTACTTTTCCTGCGCAAGAGTCTTGGGAAAATCTCTGAAACATCTATGGATCTATACAGCAAATATGTCTGAATTAAAATCTATGGGCAAGTTCTTGATGAAGAGCTTCCAGTAATTCATGAAAAAGGTCTCAACTATTTTTTTAGAAAACAACCCCGGCTGCTTTTCTTAGTTATTCATATTATCCGATCCTGGAAGAACACCACATGTGCACACACACAAACTAAGCAAAAAGGAAAGATTATTGGGATTAAATTTTGTAAATATTTATTCTCAACAGATTACACACAAACGATACATTAGAAATGGCTACTGGTATACTAATATTATCAACTGGTAAATTATGCTTTTTCATCTAATTTTCACCAAGACTCATACAGAGTGGACTAGTCCTTTGGGAACTCTGAGAAACAGATGGCCCTATCGATAATCAGTATGCAAACTGTAGACAAGTGAAGGAATAACATGTTAGGCGAAGAAAATCAACAGTGGTAAAGAGACCCAGCAGACAACACTGCTTTGGTTTATGCTATTCATACTTTTATCCCACCATGTTACAGGAAGGTTGGAAACTGCATGGAGAAAAACCTTCTTAGAGAGAAAGCAGAAAGCAAATGATTTCTCCCCGTATGTGGTAATCTGAGGCAATAGGGAGATCTAAGTTTGGGAAAAAGCCCTGTCCTGGCTCAGCACAGGTAGGTAGAAAATTGCTTCGTCTACCTTAGAAGACTAGATTTACAGTGCTTTTTACAATCACCAAGTCGCTGCCATTCCAAAGTTGCCCATTATCAATTGCATTATATTCCGGTAAGTTTTGCCTTTTAAAATATTACCTTTGTAACACAGTACCAAGGACTGTGGGAGGAATAATACACGGAAGAAGGCTGATGTCAAAAAGTTTCTTAATTCAACAAGAGTATGCAGCTTCATCTTATCTAAAAGAATTTTCAGTCACCTACTGCATGTATACTTAACTTGGAGATGTCATTTTTTTCCCCTGTTTTCCACAACATGTAATACCGCTTAGAAATTCTGAATTATTATGTTATGTCTTCACAGTTAACACTCATATTCCTGACACTTCCCATGCGACTGAATCAGACCACCTAGCTTTGTCTGATAATAATTCTTGCACCTTATATAGTACCTTATCAAACTAAAAGGTCTAGTTCTACACTGAGATTGTTTAATATAAACAGTGTAACTCTACAAATACTGTTGAGTTTTTTTGCTAATTAAGTGCAGCTGCAGATCGAGAACAGTTTAAACTTTTCCCTTCACTATGTACTACCTTGCTTGTTTGAAAAGCTCCAGATGGATGTATTTAACATAACTAGACACTCAGAAGAACATTCCTTATGTCATTCATAAAACTGTACTTGAAATGATCCTCTTCCAACACACAAGGAAGTCTTATTTTCCTCAGCTCTTTTCAGCCCCTACTGAGCAAAGCACTTTAACTGACACTTATTTAAATCAATTTATTGAAATCTAGCCATTCTACTGCGTCCTGTTTCCCACAATGAAGTGTGAAAAAAAAAGAACAATCTCGAGTCAAAAATGCAGTTTGACTCCATCTTCTTAGCACACAACAGTCATGATTCAACCACGTGTATGGTTCAGGTAATACATATTCATATTTCTGCCTCAGAAAAAACCACAAAAATACATGAATTTATCATGTATTTTCTCCTCACATTTAACCCGTCCAGCATGCAAAGAAAATCAGAATGCACAGAAGAGAAAAAGAAGAGGGAAAACACCTCACCCATCTCAAACAACTTACATTGTATCAGGCTTTACCTGCAGTTTGACAGGCAGTTTTGAGTTCTCTAGCTTCATATAAGAAGTGATGATGTCAAAGTAATGTACAGCAGTAGGATACTATCACAATAATTTTATTCATTTGGTACTGGTACAGTGGGTATTTCCCTAAACGTATTTGTACCAGCAGCTTGCAATATTTAAATATGTATACCTTCTAGCTCAACAAAATCAAATAGTAAACATCATAATCAAATTATGCATACATAATGACTTCTAAAACCCACTTCTACTCTGCTCATATGTTGTTAAGTAACTAAACTAATTATAATGGATTTATGGTTTACAAGTCAGTCATGAACACCACAGAAATGTCTACAGGATTAACTTTTGAAGTATTTACCTGTGCGTAAGCCTTCGATGACTAATGCAAACAGCAGTTTGTTGATCCTGTGCAACACAGACTTTATGGCGACTACATTTCATCTTCAAACATGGATCTTTAGCGGGATCTAAAGCTGAAAATAGTTTTAGAAAGCTGTTAACACTTATCTAGAACATGAAATAAGGCAAGAAACACCACACATAAAACCCACCCAGTACATGGAGGCGGTTGGCCTGCTGCTTGTACAGTGCTGGACTGAAAGGAACCAGGAGAAAATACAACTGTTGCGTAGGTAAGAAAGGACTCCCTGCTATACATTTTTAACAATTGCCACTCTCTGACTGTAATCCCTAAATAATGGTATTTCCACCTTGAAAGCAGACACAATCAGGTTCTTCCTACTCAATATTAACTGGTGAACAAGGACACTGAACTTACTGAGCAATTATTACTCAGATGAGATTTTAGCAAAAGTAAACTAAAATATGCAGGTGAGTGATTTGTCTGACTACATCTTTAAACATAAATTCTACCTCCTTCTAGGCATCTGTTTCTGCTTTGTGGTTTGTTTATTGCTTTGGTTTGGTTTTTCAGCTGGTCCTTTAGTCATTATCCATACTTATTTCTGAAGAACAATTTCCACTACAAAGAGTGATTTCTGGCTATAAAACTGGAAGAGCCAAATAATGCAGTTCGTTTCTTACTATTAAATTTGCATTTTTCTGGAGTAGCCATGCCTACATGGCTACAATATAGAGAAGCATCTGCCAATTTAAGCTCTCACAAGAAACAACTTCTTCCTTCTCTGATCTCCATGGTGTCCTTTCATGCAATCTTAAGTATTCCAAAATTGATTCTTTTACCCCTATTGGTATCCTTCTCTTAATCAAGAAAGCTATGAGCAACTGGAATTCAGTTTTCCTGTGTACTTCTTCACATTAGCCTATTGCTGTCCAGTATTCAGTTGTATTTCAGAAATGCTCTTTCCCCATTTCTTGCATCTGCTTATAAAATATCACAGAATCACATAATATTCTGAGTTGGAAGGGACCCACAAGGACTATCGAGTCCAACTCTTGGCCCTGCACAGGACATCGACAACAATGACACCATATGTCTGAGTGCACGCATTTGCATATGTACTTTTTGAAAGAAAATTCTGTTCTTCAAAGTCAAAAGTAATCTTCTAACCACATTTCTATTTGACCTGACAAACGATACTAACCTAAGCCTGCTAACCATGCATGTACCCAGAAAACAAGAACCGAGCTGATCATTAGTTGCAATTTTGATGCATGATGTTGTAGTGCTGTGTGATTAAACATAGTCTGAGCAGTGACTTTTTCAGTTTTCTTTCTTAATACATTCAGCTGTGCAAAACAAATACATCATATTATCAGCAAAGCAGAAGAGTGATAGAATCATTGCTCTAATAATAATTCAATATAGAGAGAGAAGAAGTATTTTGTTAATTGCAGCAGAAGACATATGAAAAGAGGTATTCTTCTTCCACACATTTTTATTTCTACAGCAAACTAGCCTTTAAATCACCACAAGTAATCCAGAATAAATCTAATTACAACAACTCTATACAAATGGGAAGCAAATGCTGGAAAAAAAAAAAAATTCAAGTAGGGTAAGAGAGTTGGAGTCAAAATTAAGGAGAGCATACCCTTCTCCAGTTTCCTTCAGATTTTAGATTCCATTTCAGATAGTTTCTCTGCTTAAAGTCAGGCAGAATGTGACGCCAGTCCCTAGTAAGCATGAACAGATAATCATTTAAGGTACTGGTCCAAGTACCTCTTCCCAGAATGTTCCCTGATGGAGACACTGAGGTAGCAATACTGGAATATGCCCTATCTTCAGATAAATCTTTTGTAAAATGGAATAGGTTAATGAAATAAAAAAAAAATAAGTGAGAGAAATCTGGAATCATATAATGATGCTGAGTTTAGTATCAAGCAGAAAACAGGTCTCAGGAAAAGGATGAATAGGGGAGACCATGTAACCATTCTCACTGAAATGGTTATTTCATTTCTAAAGCTTTTGGGACTCCAAAGGTGTGTTTTGACACTTCTATCAAATTTAGCTAGGCATAAAATATGCTTTTGGCAATACGTTACATTTTGGCAAAATGTTACAGGCAGAACCCAACTTTACAAGCAAGAAACGGTAATTTCCCATTTTGTCTTGACGACAACAGGAAGAATCAAATGGAAACAAGGACACATCATCAGTTCTTACAGAACCAATGTAATCTTTTGGTATTTGCTGACTTAGTGCTTGTAACGCCCTGTCTGTAACCCTTGGTCACCTCAGGTGAGGTCTACACTCATTAGAAAGCAAGGATGGCTATGGGACTGTGTAGGGGCTACTATCTCCGCAAGGTGAGTAAGCCAGCAGAGCCATGGGTGCCGAAATCACAAGACCATTTTTATATTCAAAAGCATGTTCAACACTCACAGCCTTGCCATTGACACTAACTCACATTATCACTCCATGACCTGCTGAACTTGTTCTCTGCCAGCTAAGAGCTCCCTGTAGAGAAGCGTTTTTTCCTCGCCCTACATGTGACACATGGCCTCTCTTTTCCCAGCACATTTTTGTGAAACTTTCTTACTTACTGGACCAGTTTTACTGATGCACAAGTCTGAGAGGAATGTATATCCTTGGAAACACTTTTTTTTAAACAGCAAGGGGCAGACCAGATAAATAACTGAAACAAAAATGCAGGTTTTTGGACTGTGAAAAAGTTAACTAACTGAAGGGTCAATGTCTGCCTGGACTAAAAACATGCCAGAGGATAAAACGAGAAAGAACACAAAAATAAATGTTCCTAGAAACTGTGAAAACCATTATAAGTCTTCCTTTTTTTTCTTTGAACACCATATGCTCTAGTCAATCCTATACTATAAAGCACATAGCATCCACATCAGACTGCATTAGCGATTTTGCCAGCTTCAAAACTACTAAAAAAATTAGATATTTACGAAAGTGTAGAAATGCCTTTTTGTCAAGCCTGTTTTATTTGATACCTGGAAATGACAAAATGACAATTTTCATGGGAAATAAAGGCTAAACCACAAGAAAGACATTTCTCAAAACCGGGGTCTGAAGTTCCTCATGCTGGGGAAAAACTGAACTCCCCTTACGATGCAGGGATATAGCTGATTATGTATCTAATCTCTACAAGGAGTCATCCTAAATATCTTAAACTACTATGAAAATGCATAAATTTATTCGGAAAAGTACCATAGATTTCTGCTAAGCATGTAACTCATTTATACCAAGAAATACGTGGCACTAAGTCTTTACTTCTTCACTGCATCTTCTAGCGATCCCTAACAAAACATTCCTGGCATTCCCTCATCTCACTCAGAGCATGCAGACTTGCACAGACAACACCACGTTTCCTTCCATTTCTGCTAAAATAAGCAGCTTTGAAACAGTACAATGTTCACACCAAAATCACCACAAGCACCAAAATCCCCCAGTGGGACTGATGTATTCCTCACAGCTATTGTCTTCAACATGAAACAGGTATCAATCCAAGCTTTTATCCAGTTAACATTTACTAAAATACCATCATATTTATGAAAATTAGATGCCTTCCTCCCCTCCCCCCCCTTCCATAATTGAAGTGAAAACATCAATTGTACAGCACAATTACACTGCTATTGAAAACCGGTGAAGGTTTGCACCATGGTGAGGAGACTCTAGATGTAAGAAATATATTTATGTAAGTCTTGTCAGAAGTCATTTCTTTATTACTGTATCAGCTGACTTCCTAGAATGTCACGTGCAACCAGCTTCTAAAGATGCACGTCTGATCTTAGCTTTAACAACGTGATAATGTTCAGCTTTACACAGCTTCTAATATTCAGGAAAGTGTACTTGCTACAGGTTATTTGTCTACTATAGGCCTACTATACATTTGTCCATATATAGGCTTACAATACCATGAAATGTAATTGTTAACTAAATTTCAACAAGCAGAAAAATATCACTGCCACAAAAGAGCATTTCAAAAGTATAAAATGCTTTTTAACATCTACTATTTCTCTAAGAATTTACATCGTAAATGACAAGTAAGTTGCTCTCCTGAAAAATTACAAAACACAATTAGGAACTTCGGCTAACTTTTATAGATTACTATGGATTTGTTCTTCTCACATGCTAAGGAAGCAATTAATATTTGAAAGCTTGATTCAATTATTACTAATGGATCTATTTATTTATAATTCAAATTTGGAAAAGCAATTAAGAAAAGCTTCCCATCATTCCTTCTGTAAGTGAATTTACAGCTAGTGCTCCGGAAAACTGACATTAGTCAGAACATCATTTTTATAGGGAATATAATAGGAAATCAAGACTGGCAAGCCATAACATAGGAATACTCCGAAGCACTGTGATAGAAACCACAGTAAATAATCATTATTCCACCATCTTTTGAGTGCATTCTAACATGTTCCTTACTTTCCACTCCCAGTAAAATGAAAGGTGAAAAAAGGATAAGGACAAAGTTTTCAGACAATAAGTCTATTTCTTTCTTCCAGAGTTCTGACTCATTTCTGATGGGCAAAAGAAGCAACTAAGTACTTTATTTCCACTTACCAAAACTACAGCTGTGCTTTGTGCATCCCATGAGTCATTTAATTCCTCTACTTTAAAAGGCAAGACTTGACTTCTTTGCCTACAAAGTTTTCACAGTTGACAATGGAGGGAGAAAAAAACCTTAAATTATCTGAAAGTTTTAACTAAAATATTAATAATCAGGTCAAATGACTGGTTTATAACCCAAGGCAGACAGAGCCGTAGAAGGGAATGACTCATATTGCCTCCTTTAATTAACCACACAATTCCTGAAGGTACCTAAAGACCATCAGTATCTTTACTTCTCCATTTTGAAAGATGACAATTTCTCACCTGCTGCAGCAGGATTTCTCACTGAAAAGTGTTGTGGGTCTAGATAATCGCAGAATGCCAGCACCACAATTTCCAGTAACAGTAGGGAGGAGAGCAAGGCAGAGCACATAAACACTCAGTTGCTATTGTCAGCTAACACAGAACCCAGATAAACATTTAATTAAAATTGATAGTGGTAATAGGTATCTTTTGCCTAAACTGTACGGTGATCAGCATGCAAAATTCGCATGCGCACATACAGACCCTCCTCAGTCACAGATGGTTTGAATCCACACTGCTGTGGACTCCTAACAAGAAAACCCCATCTTACTATGCAACATATCTACTGAGAACAAACACCTTTTAACTCCAACAAGAAAATGAATCACTGTGCAGCTACCAATCTGAAATTTATAAATAAAAACCAGAGAATAAGCAAGAAATAGCCTAGCTCAGTAACTTGATGGGGATGTTCCGAAAAAAGATGAATCTCATATTCTTTTTTCTTTTCCCAAGGACTGTACTTGCCATGTAAGATTCACTATATAGCATAAAAACAGAATGGGTAACTACAGCTGAATGCTCACAAGAGGAATCTTCCTGAACACTAGTTCCATCTACAGCTTCAATAAGAAGGGTAGAGAGCAGATTTTTCTGTAAGTGGCCGAAGAAGTAATCAAAAGTTTAGATTAAAATGCCTGAACATCATTGGTTGTCTAGTCTGCTTTCTAACTTGTGAGCAAGTGCTTCAATAATTAAGGTGGCTGTGTGTATGGAGGTAGCTTCTACCCAAGAAATTCTACTCTAACGAGTGCTCAGAAGTCTCCATCCTGCTGACTCAGGGACAGTTGTGGAAAGCCCCTTTATCAGTCTTCTGTAAAAAAGCACCACTGTTTCTAATGTTCTATATTACTAAGCTGTGGCATATTAGGACCAAATCTCTAGCTGCCCTGTAATGGTTGTAGTTGTGCTACACAAAAGTTCTGATAAACCAAGAAACATCTAATACCAAGTTATAACCGTCTGACATAAAGTACTGCGCATTTCCTTTTTGCTCATTGCTGCAATTAAAGTTTTTCGAAAAAGGACATAAAAATGCAGTTATACTGATTCTTAACATGGTACCTGGTATTCTAGGTACTGATAATGTAAGTTAAAATAAATGCTAAAAAATCAAATTACATCTGCCAATCTCTGTTCTTCCTCTGGAACAAAACCACTAAAGCTTGATCTCTTTTTCAAAATTTCAAATACTTCACTCATTCTTTCTCCATTCCCTTTAAAACAATCATCTTCACTGAGCCACACTTTTTTAAGCCACTTGTTCACAGACTAAATTATAAGAAATTCTCCCCCTCACAAATATTTGTGATCTCTGCTTCAAAAACATTCCTGTTATTTTGTGTTTTCTCTTTTGGGTATTCCTTGAAAGTTTACAAAAGAATAGGTCACCCATAGCTCCAAAAGAGATGTAAATGAGAAACTCCACATAGAGTGAAATGCCCCCTTTATCATAATCTGTGACAATCCAGAAATGATCCTTTTTATTTAAATTGCAGAACATAGTATTTTGAGCTCAGACTGGTGTAAGTGACAACAAAATTAAGACAATTATATTATAATAAGAAACTCTCAAATATTCTGCAAAGATATCCAAACCTGCTAAGACAAGTAAAAATGCAAGTGCATACTTCACTGGCATACTTTTTAAGTTTTCAGCAGCTTTAGTGAAGCACTTCTCTTTTTTATTTTTAAATCAAAATGTTCACTTTCTTGATTTGGCGGAAAATAAATAACACCCTAAGACTACTTCAACACGGACAATAGTGATACATCACTAGCAAACCATTAAGCATTATATTATCCTTTCCTAAATACACTAAATTGTAATTTAGACATGCTGGCTGTGTCAGAACTGACTTCTGCGTTCTTCAAATCAGGCAACAAGAGCAAAAAAACACCTGCAGACCTGTAAGAGCAGAAAAGTATCTTCCTGAAAACTCTCCCACCTATTATCTCACATGCCAAGATGATATTCTTGCAAAACAACATACTATACGACACAGAGCTGGTGAAGCCGCGCCTCAAATCCCATGTTCAGTTTCGAGCCCCTCTCCACAAGAAAGACATTGAGGTGCTGGAGAGTGTCCAGAGAAGGGCAACAGAGCTGGGGAAGGGTCTGGAGCACAAATCTGACAAGGAACATCTGAGGGAGCTGGGCTTGTTTAGCCTGGAGAAAAGGAAGCTCAGGGGAGACTTTATAACCCTCTACAACTCCCTGAAAGGAGAGAGGTGGGAGTTGGTCTTTTCTCCCAGTTAACAAGTGATAGGACAAAAAAGGAAATGGCCTCAAGTTGCACCAGGGAAGTTTCAGATAGGATAGTAGGAAAAGAATTCTTCCCTGAATGGGTTGCCAAGCATTGGAAGAGGCTGCCGAGAAAAGCAGACGAGCCACTGTCCCTGGAAGTAGTTAAAAGATATGTAGATGTGGCACTCAGCAACATGGTTTAGCAGTGGGCTTGGAAGTGCTGGGTTAAAGGTTGGACTCAATGATCTTAGAGGTCTTTTCCAACCTTAATGATTCTATTTTTGTCTCTTGGAGAACTCTAATTTCTGTATTTCATTATGTATTCTTATGTCACAGAGGGAATTTTATTCATAATTTCATTTTACTGTAATCAGCTTTTAAATTTTTTAAACCAACTAAACAAGAATCCAGTAGACTCTTTGTATGAAGTATCTAATACATCAGAAACATAAATATATCTGCATTTTGAAGAAGTCTGGAATAACAAAAATGACCAGGAAATGTACTTGAGGTAAAACTGAATGATAACCTTCACATAAAATACACTCTCTAAAGAGCATACCTTAACATACTTTATACTTTCAATTTTACAGAGTAACAGGTTTCTAAAAACAGGTTAAATAAGTCAAAAAGGCAACTTTTAATATTTCAAGTTTCGTTCTACTATTCAAGTAAAACTATGTACAGCCTCTTTTTTTTTTTCTTCTTTACAGTCTTTGCATATTGTTTGGTTCTTTTAAAGCGATTTATTAAACTATTTCTTTTTCCCTCACCATTAAACAGTAATGTGATTTCCAATTTCATATTCTTAATACCTACCTCTATTAGCGTTTTTACATGCCTTCTTATTTGAATTCTGTGGCAAACCTAAGCAAATTAGGCCTTTAAGTGAGCCTGTAAAGAAGCAGCAGGCCTAGTGCACATTAAAATATTTTCAGGTATGCAGCCCTCGTGGACTTGACCATTATGTGGGACATCCCAGCACAGCAGAGAGAGGCAGGACTTTTAAAGTGAGAGATGTGCAGGACTAAATTTTAGCAGGTTTGTAACTGCAGGGAAACAGCTCCACACACCCCTTGCTCAGCACACCGCCAGCTCAACAAGCTCTGACGCTGTACCTCTGGCCAGTCACCGTCACCCTGCGCTGCATTTCCACTTTTCTGACATAATTATTTGTGGGTCTGAACAGCCACCTGAATCCAGGATTTGGCCATGCTAAAAACAAAGAAACAACAAACCCACTTTTTACTTAATCTTATAATAATCCACGATATGGTGACTCTAGACCTAACATCAGGGCATAAAGCAAAGTTGTCAGGAGAGCAGGAATAAGATCTTCTGAAGGCAAGCCAAATCTCTTATTATGGGCTCAGTGTAGCCTCAAAAATCCTTTCTACAGCCTCTTTGAAAAATAGCTATTAAATTTAGAATCCATTCGATGATCCCACAGAAATAAAAACTGAAACAATTCGTAAGCCGTAACTAGAGAAGGAGATGTGTACTATCCAGTGAACCTGAGTTAGGAGCCAAGGCTGTGAATTGTATAGGACAAGGCACTTTCATGGTGTAACCATGGTGGATAAATTTATAAAAGAGATATAATAAAAGAATCATTTAAACATGGCATCAGGTAATTAAGAAAACGCACCATTAAAGAGTTCCTCAGACATCTACAAGAGATCTTCTCAGGCAAGGGCTAGCTGAAAGTATCATAAAGCAGGGGGTATCTGTTTAACATAGCATTTAGTGTACTTCATTAGTGAGCAGGATTCCTAAACATTCCCAAATACCTGAAAGTGGAAACTGTTCACCAGATTAAATATAGTTTAGTCTTAATAGTAAATAAGCATGAAATATTTTTTAAAAGGTTTTCAGTTCTGCTCTTTTTGAAATTCATAGTGTCCTCCGACAAAGACACCATTATTTCTTTATCTGAGACAACATTTTAAAGGACTATATGATACATTTTAATTGCAAAGCACTGCAACTTATCTTGAAAGTGATGGACATACATTTCTAGTTTAAAAACATCAATAGTTCTGCCACAAAAACTAGATCATGAGAGCACATATTAAATCTACATGGCTGTTTTCAATCTTCAGCTAATGGATCTTCATTAAACTCCCTTATGACTTCCCAGGGCTTGCAAATGAGTGAATCAAATTATTTTATTGAATATGGCTCTAAATTATTTCAGTTCACAGTACAGAAATGTATTTGCAAATTATAGAGATGTGTTTGCATATATTTGGATATCCTTAGTTACCCAAATTATTACAGAACTAGGTAGATGAAATACACAGAGCTAAAAGACAAACATTAAACTACTATAAGTGAAACAGTTTCAAAATCTGGTTTTGTTGTACAACAGTAACTACAGTATTCCTGCTGTAAACAGACATCTAATATAACCTGATACTACAAAAGCCAAAAATAATTCAATGGAATGGTCTACAAGAAATGTTATAAATACATCTACGAACCAACTATACCTTCAGGGTGTTCAACCTCCACAGAAATGTCATTCTGCATTTTTTCAATTACATGAATATACTCCACTTGTCCTCCAAGGTATTTCTATTGAGCAAAGGAAAACATTCTTTCCACTTTTAAAAATTACACCAGTGTCTTTGTGTATGAGATTTCATTCAATAGTTACACCCTCCAAGCTCTGCTACTATCTGTAGTCTAAAAATAAAACACATCAGAAGTATCCAGTATATTTTCTTCTGATGTAAAAGTGGTGTATGGAGAAAATGTGTCAGAAGATACTGTGTGTGTTTGGGGAGGTTAATCTGAGTAAGCATTGATAAAACATAAATTAAAGCTACTAAGGTAGTCAGCTTGGAATAGTCCTAAACACAAAACATCCTACTTGCTTATTTCTAGAACCACTGAAAGAGCAAAACCCGCCTTTTAGCAGTAGCTAAATATGACAGTAGAACACTCAGATTTATTCCAACAATAATACCTGCCCCACATAATTGTCTATTAACAAGGTATGTTGTGATATTTATAGAAATACATAAACATTTAGGGGTGTATACATATCTATACACACATATAAAATATGCAGTAAAAACATTTAAATATGTTTTTCTATCTTACAAGGATGTAAGAAAACAAGACTTCAGTGGGAACAAGTTCCTTTTTTCAGACAAATGTCAGATGTTGCTTTAAGAAATGGTGCTGGTGGATTGCAATGCAAATCATAGTACTTTTCCATCTTTTAAAATACATTTTTCAGCCCAGGAATAAACACCATTATACATTTTCATAGTAAGGACTACCCTCCTAGAATGCTTGGACATATATTTCCATATAGCCGCTCTTATTAATACAAACAGAATTACACAGACCTGTCTACATGGGCAATTCTGACATACTTCAATACATTAACATATGAAGGCCTTTCAAAATACACCGAAGTATGGAAAAATGAATTAAAACACTATTCATAGAATCATAAAATAGTTAAGTTCGGAAGAGAGCTTAAAAATCATCATTCCAATGCCCCTGTTCACCGCTGGCAGTGAACCTTCCACTAGACCGTGTTACTCAGATCCCCATCCAGTCCTGATCACCCCCAGGGACTGGAAGTTTACAGTCCCTCTGGGCAACTTGTTCCAGTGTCTCACCTCATCTTATGGTAAGGAATTTCTTCCTAATATCTAATTTAAACCTAGCTTCCTCCTGCTTAAGGTTATTACATCTTGTCATATCACATGTCCTTGTAAAAAGTCCCTTCTCACCAGCTTTCATGCAGGCCCCTTTAGGGACTGGAAGGCTTAAACTTAAGACACTATTTTTTTTATAATAAGCACAACTACCAACTCCTTGAACTACAGATTTTTCAAATATTACAACAAAATAATATCCCTTACAAGTCAGTATCCATTGAGGGCAAAGTTCTTTAAATTGAATAAACACTACCTTTGCAACATATTTTTATCTTGGTGTATTGTTTGCAAGACCCTGTACTGTTTCTTCATTGCATTTGTGCAACTCGTACTATCAGAAAAGACAAGTCCCTGAAGCATTTCTCATAGCAATTAAAAAAAAGTATCAAGATTCTCAGCAGTTTTAAAACGGCAGCAATTTACTTGGAAACAACATACATGAAGGGGATTACATTGACAGTAAATATTAAGTTCCAATGCCTGGGGAGGGAATGTGTAAGGGGAATATTTGCTGCATTTGCCCATATTATTCTCAGCCCAAAACTGTTGTGCTGCAGCATTCCCAAAGCTTCAGCTGCATTTTGCCTCAAGATAGATCACTTGAACATGACAGACTCCCAAAATTGGTTTTCTAGATCATCTTTTATCCGACGGATATAAAGAGACACTCAAAATCTTAATATTTTTTTTCTTGACTGCAAAAGACAAATATTCGATTCCGTGCCTGTTTTTTACCAGATGTCCTACTGAAAACGCATCAGTTCTTAACTTAAATATATAAATAAAACAAAATCTTCCAAACCTCATGTTTATCCGAGGGAAACTTTAACCTACTTTGGAGGTTTCTAATGCCCCATCTCTTTCTCTAATCAATAAATGTTTGAAAAAATCACAGATACAAAATGATGATTAGGCTGAATTTCTGGTCCTCTTTAAATCAATTATTTGAAGACAGAGAAAACTACACAAATTAACAGATTTCTTCAATTATTCTAGAACAGGAGCACAAATCTAATTACTTAAATTGTGTCCCACACAAGTAACTAGCAGAGGAATCTTACCTTGATCAAATGGTTTACCCGGACTCCATGCACGAAAATAATCATCCTGGAAGGGGAGAAACAACCTAAATTTAGCATAACATAAGGAATAGATGAAAAGCTTACAGTATCATAAAAGACAGAAGAAGCATACCAACCTCTACTTCCTAGAAAAGGCAAGCAGCAAAATAAAATAAAAAAGGAGAGAAAAAGATTACAGTTATCATAATGGGACAAATTACTTATACAGAATAAAACAATATAATTCAGAAGTCACTTGTATCACTCATAAAGTAAAAATGGTATTCAAAAATGTTACTTACTAGCATTTAAAACAGAAAATGTCTTAAAGTACTCACCTAGGTAATGGCTCTAATGCTGTTTTTAAAATGTTACAGTTGTTTTCCTGTACTTTAACTTCTAAGATATTGAAAAACTTAATTACATTTTCAATGAATAATTTTTCAAAAGTAAAGCTTCAAAGTCATCATCAATAAAGCACAGCTATTTTAAAGAATATGTGAATTTTAGAAAAGTAATTTGCTATGTGGTTTTAACTGCATTAGCAAGACCTTTCATTAAGTCAGTCTAATGAGCTCTATTTTCTACAAATCATCTTCATAAACATAAAATATCTTCCTAATTATGTCATCAGCTGTATTAGGCTTCAATTCCAAGAAAGAAAAACTTGAATTAAATAAATTGCTTTCTAGATTGTGAGAAATTTGGTAATAAATTACAAATTCATAGCCAAAACAACAGATTGATCTGCACATCTCAGAAAACAGGTGGCGCAGAAAAATGGCTGGAATTATCTATTATTATGTCTTAATCTAACTAACTATTCTCTAGAACAAAATATTTAAAAGACTGTACCAAACATTTTAAAGTCTGCATAAATTAAACTTAACAAAAAGCAGTGGGTGTACTGTCAAATCCAGCAGTTCCATCCCACTTTCTAGAAGATCACTGTAAAAAAACCCTCAATTTATACAAAATTTAACTACTGAGAAAATGTGAATCTCATACAGTTGTCAAAGCCACGCAGTCAGAAGTTAAAAATGATCAAGCATCAAATATGTCTTCGCAGGTACAGAACACTCATTGGGTTTTTACCCCAAAAGAAAAGAAAAGAAAGAAGTGGTTGCAGCTTAAACCATATTCAACCAATTATGTTTTATTGGTAAAAATTTTGTTATGAAAATGAGTGCTTTGAAAGAGAAAGAAAGAAATGAGCAGAATCTGTAAATGCAAAATAGAACCGTATTTTTGTACCAATACTTACCCGTTCCTTTACTCTGGTGAGGCACAGATTAACAATCTGCAAATCAGTATATGTGATTTGCCTTTCTAATTACTATATTTTTGAACTAATAAAATACACACAGGTATATCAATTTTTTTTAATCACACAAGAAATAAGCAGAAAATACAATTATGATAGTATTTTTCAAATATTCCTCCTAATAGTCACTATGTTATTCTTACAGTGGTGTTCTGAACAGGTTTGAACCAGCTGTAAAGCAATGCTGTTCCATGAATCACACCACAGTGGCAAAACATAAAATTCTTGAAAAAAAAATCAAAGTGGTAGATTCTCTTTCCATTTCTACTAAATCAACAACGTTCATCTACAATGAATCCATGCAGAAAGTAGGGTTGCTATTATTAAAATGGTGAAAAATTAGAATATCTAGAACATAAAGCTATTAGAACAAAAGAGAAGTCATCTTGAGTGTGAAAGATACCCCTTCTAAGGCAAAGCATCCTGCATTTTGCTTAAGGAAGAATGTACAAATGGGGCTTGTATAAATTACATGTTGGCCTCAAACCATTCAGAAGATAAATCAATTCTTGTTCATCTCTGCATTGTAGACAACTTCACAGATCCCAAATATAATATCCCTCAGGCATTGCTAGAAGTCTTGCTGACTTACTTCTGTCTACAAAGCAACTCTGTACTGTTGCAGTTGAGGTGAACACGACACACACTAATTCTAGCATAAAGTGTAGGCAGAAAAGCATTTATTTTAAAAGCTATTGTCATATATACACACTTTTGTAACTTTATCATTCATGCTAATTGTCTGTCGGTTGCTTAACTACTACAATATATTCATTGACTATTTTAACTACACCATACTATTATTAGTTATCTACAACATAGGCATCTCAAGCATGTAAACAAAAGCTAGCTGCAGCTGTGTTGCTGCTTATTCCCTCTATTGTTTTGAATTTTTTGCTTCTCTTGATTAAGTTTCTCAGGGGTAGACACGGATTGTGCTGAGATCAATGTCAGGTTCAGACTCAGACAGGCTTGCTGACCTGCTGTTAATCTCCACACCGTACCTTTCTTGTTACCCTTCTATGAATCTTTTCCAAGTCTATTTTTTCTTGGCTACTAGAATTGTGCAGGGCATTCAAGAAGAAGCAGCATTATGGATATATACACAACACAACACTATTCTGTTCTGTATTCTTCTCCCCAGTATGCCTACCTCTCTACTGTCTTTGTAGTTTGTGTCTGTGGTTTTGTTCCTTTTAATTGTACTATGATTTGAATGGATTATGGTTTGTGTGGAATTTTCTATCTTAAATCCAAAATATAAATACCCATAAACCATATATACCTATACTGATTTTACTAAAGAATTATTTCTTCAAATCAGCTGGTTATTAAACAAAATCCACTACTGGATATGTTAAACAAAATCCCTATGTGCCTCTACAAACAATTAAAATTGTTATTCAATTGTCAGATTAAGTAAAGAAATTGCTTCAATAAATTATAGCTTCACAATTTTACAAATATTCCTAAAGCTCTTTAACCTTCTGCATAAGAACCTGGCTTCCTGTTATATTCAGACCTTTCCTGATCTTCAGTCAGTAAGTTTGACTATAATAATGTTCAATATCCTCTGCAGAATGTAATCAAGATCATTATATAAGGTACAAAGCCTCATTTTCAAAATTTTAATATAAAAACAGAATGAAGGAACACACAGTTTACAGCGAAGGCTGGGTAGCATCACAGCATCTCTAGGTAAAGTAGACTTTAACCATCTATAAATGCAAAAGGCAGTGCCTCAGGATCTCAGGACAGAGACTGTGTCTTCTGAATTTCTTCAGGGGTTTCCTTGGCTTTGTCCCGAGCATGCTAAAGGGCAAGTTGTAAAAGCACACAGAATAAAGTAACAGATTTGAAACAGTAACCGTACCACTTTCTCAACATTTTCCAGCTAAAGGTATTCATACATCTTAAACAGAAAATTCATCCTTACTGCTCTACTTAAAACTATGTGAAATGTCAGTATTTTTTCAAGTGTCTCTTTGAAAGACACAAAGCACTTCTAATAGCCATGGATGATGGATTTCAATGAGTTTAATATCCATGCCTTAAAATTATGCACGTTTAAGCATTATGCTCATTCAGGGTCATAGTGATGAAGTGTTTCTAAGAACTTAAGCTACAATTATTTATGCCCTTTAAGACTAATAATTTTTTTTCCTGAAAAGGTCTTACTGTAAAAAAAAAATCGTCTGTGTCATCTGAAAACCTGACAACCCTACAAAAAGAACAAAAACAGCAGCTTAATAAGAAAATATATTATAAAACAGAAAGGGAAAAAAAGTTCTGCCTTGAACACTTTCACTTCTTCTTTTTGAACTTCAATATTTTTCTATACGTATTCTCTCATTCTTAAAAAGGAGTTATTACATAAGTTTTGAAAATATACATTTAAGTACGCTAAAAGAGAAAAAAGCTCAATGGAAAAAAAAAATCAAACAACAAAGAACCTAACCCATACATGGCAATGTAGTTACGAAGCAGAAGTTTTCATCTTTCAATATATATAGAACCTATGATCCTATTACTTTTCTTTCCTCTGTAGCACACTTGTTACAGTATTTAACTGATCTTTCCTCTACAATGTTTTCTGTAGATGCTGCCATCACTCGAACAGAAATCTATATTCTAAAGAACATAGTAATTAATACATGGTAGGTAAGATGAGTGACTCCGAGAACAGCAGGTGTCCACGGGCAAGGAATGAAGTTTCCTCACAAATCTTTTCAGACCAAGGTTGACCTGAAAAACTGGATAAAGAAAACTCAGCCCTTGTTTTACATTCAACATTTTAGCTCTAGTATGGCCTATACAATAAAAGCTAATATACTAAAACCAAAGCTGATTAGTAACAAAGAATCCATTAAAGTTGAAGCAGTTTCCTGAACTTATAATTATCTTTATATTTTATTGAAATACAATTTCACTGCTACAACACAGGGATATTATCATTTATGTAACTTACAAACCACCAATTTTAGAAGTAGTCTAATAGGCAACTGCACAATGTCAGTTTTCATTTATATTAACTATTCAAGAAACAATATTTCAGTTACCAAAGCAGGAAAGACAGTATTTCCTGAACATTATTCAACGGCAAACTTAATTCTGCCCATACAAAATTCCAGATTATATATGACTTACCATAATGCAAAACATTCACTTTACTGCTAGCCTTGCCATTCCTACAGAGGGGTTGGTTTGTAATGGCAAAGAAGAGCTACATACGTAGAGGGACATACGTAGAGGGACATGGAATTGCACTTGACAACCTCAGAAGCAAGTTTTTCTGGCTGTATGTGCTTCCTAACAAAACTTAAAACCTACAGTACTAGATTTAGATTTTTTTTCCTCACTGCCATTAGCTGTTTTCCTACTGAGTATTTCACTCTTTTTAATTCCAAGCAGTTCTTAATAGACTTTCTATTCCAATTCTTCTATCTGCATCTCAAGTACACACATCTGCTTCTCATCCAACACGACAGCTCTTTATCTCTTTTAGGCTAGGTCTTTGCTATTCGGTAGCTGTACTATTTTCAGACTCCGCTTCAACAAGCCAACTCAGTTGAGCCCACATCACAGCTCTCCCCTTGCCTCAACCTCACTTCTGCAGCAAACTTGAGCTCACCAAGTACCTCCCCTTCACTGCTGCTGCACAAGACCAATAGCAGAGGATTTGACTGATCTGCCCTAAACCTCCCCAGTGATTCTGTAACACATATTTGTATCCTAAGTCTCACTGAAAGAACTGGGGCAAGGTTGTCATCTGATACTTCTGCACCAACCTCTTTCCAGTGCTGGAAAAAGAAAGCATGGAACGTGCGCAGGAATTTTTTTTCCACTTGTATTTTGCTACAGGGCCTTCAGTCTAACGTCAGTGAGACTGTCATTATCCTACGAAGCCTTAAATTGCTGGTCACATGGAGAACTGTCACAGGAATAAAAGGATGAGACAACAACAAAGCCGCCATCATATGGGAAATCTACCACTCCTAAACACTGTAGTTTCCTCAAATAAATGAGGGCCACAGACAGCACACACAGAGTAACTAAGACACACACATCTAATGAGAGTACTACCCCAAAACATAAAACATAACTAAGGAAGCATAAGTTGTACCAGGAAAATACATTATGCTTATGTACTGAAAAATTCTTCAACCTGAAACCTGAGCCAGTCTGGAATTCTCATCCAGGATGCAGACATGCTGTTCAGCAGCATGTGGATACTCACCTGCCTATCAGATGCTGGTTTTCATCTCTGCTGACCTGCACAGACATCTGATCTATCATAAGCCGTGTGAGCACTCTGCTGTACAAATGTGGAGTGCTAGTTTAGCCCGTTAACTATAGGACATGAGAAAAAGGCAGATATCACACCCCCCAGCACCATATTTATTATCACAGCATCTTGCATATCTCAGAACAACTGTGAAGGCAAGAAGCCAGGATGGACCATGTGCTCCTTAGCACATTTTTTACTAATTATCCCAGATGCATTCAGTAGGTTGCTTGATCTGTCAGACCTTATGTGATGTCATATAGCTAGAGGTCTGCAGTAGAACCAGGAGCAGAACTAGTTCCAGGAGGGCAGGGACTGTTTTATCTAGCACATTTTTTGGCTCAATACTTTCTTCTCAACAGCATCTCCCTTTTCTCACCAGCTAAAATACCTGTTATGTGTCCCATAATGCTACATTTAAGAACTGCACAGAGCAGGAATCCTTCTTCAGTGAACCCAGGTTCCAGAAAAAAAAAAAAAAAA
>VZRR01013418.1:181981-238247 GCA_013398015.1 Oreocharis arfaki | reverse complement strand
AAAAAAAAAAAAAAGAAAAAAAACACACAAAACCAAAAACCACCACACCACATTTATTACACTTAGGAAATTAGAAGGAAACAAGTCCAGAAGATATTTACAGGCTAGCAAAATGGTGACTTCTGCCAGCTTTGACTCCAGATTAAGTCTCCCATGGGAAAAATAATTAGTTTAGCCAAAACCACCACAAGGAGTTCAGTGCACAAAGTACTCAGATACAGATAAAGGCAACGGCCCTTCACATCAATACATCTGAGAATCAAGAAGTCAAAATAACATTCAGTTTAGTAATTCAAAGAGCCAACATGAGAAAAACCCCAAAATAAGCATTGTTCCTCTGGCAGAGAAAGACCTAAACACCTGCAGGCAAGATAGAGCCTTGCTGCAAGACTCTTTTCCTACTTGTCTGGCACACAGCCTCCATGAGTGGGTTTGCTGTTCAGTGCCAGCTCCAGGGAGGCTGATGTCAGCTTCCTCCGCGGCTCCAGCTCCTGGGCCACGCCACCCCTGAGGCCTGTATTCACAGGGCTGGCAAAGCACAATTAGAATCAATAGCTGCTTCCAGTGACTCTGGCACTCAGCTCCCCACATTCAATGTTTATCCCGCTCCCTTCCTTTGCCTCATGCTTCTAGTACCATTGATGAATCTGGGCTAGGAGCCACTGCTTTTCAGCCCTCTCTGTCTCTGTTGCACAGCTCCCATTCAGTAAGATTTCTGTGGATGCTGTCTATTTGGTACTAGCAGCATTACTAACAGCAAGTTTGAATAGCACAGTATTGCCAAAATATACCAAATGCTCACTAAAGCATGTATTCAGAAATATAGAGAAAATACTGGAAAACATTCTGAAAAGGAAGGAATTAATTTCAAAGCACAAATACTACAAGCTTCTAAATGTATGTTTCTAAAATTTGAAACATTTTTTCTTTAAAAGTGCATCTCCTATTTCTAACCATGAATAAAAGAAATAATGAACCATCTTTTCACTACAAATACAAAAAGTTCTGGCACATTCTTCCTATTATGCTTTCAAGATTCAACTTGTGAGGAAGCCCTTAAAGTACATTGCTAGACAATAGGAGATAAAAAAAAAAGAAAATAGATGGCATATGTGAGGTAAAATACTATCCATGGGACTTTCAGAAGCCTGCTCAGGTATTTCATACACCTGTTACTGTTCCATTTCCTCAGGTGCCACTTCACTAATACACCAGCCCAAGGCAACAAGAGCAAAAATTACTCCCTGACTTCTGTATATGCCACAGCACAGCCAAGAGTGGCAGAACAGCAACAGACTGTACAGGGAGCTCACATCACCTGTGGGGCTGGAGGGAATTTACCTAGGTATGCTGAAAGAGAATGACAATAGGATTGAGAGGCTGTGGTTTGTGTCTATAAAAAAAATGGTGAACTGTATAAAGCAGATCCCTGGAAACTGGCATAAACAGCTAACATCTTAAAAAGTAAAAGCTAAGAAAGAAATACTCAGTGCTGAGACCCACCAAGGGTGCTTAAACAGCCAGAGAGACTTGTACAATCAAGTAAAAGTTTTGTGCACAAGGAGAGAATGGTGCTGTAGTGCACCTTCTGTATCAAATGCTGCACTATTCCACAAATGACAGGAGGTCACATAACTTGTCTTTTCAAACTCTTCTCTCCCCCTCCCTCCATCCACCTGTTTTTGTATAATGTACCTATAAAAACTGTAGCATCGCATTCAGGACAAAAGCCCTGTAAGATGTGAAGGACACACAGAGGGCACAAGGACAGTAACAGCCTAGGTTTTAAAGGTCTGCTAAATGTCTAAGAAAGGATTTGAAAAGGCCTTGGCCCTTACGCAGTTTTTGGAAAAACTGACCACAGCAAGAGAAGAATAAAAGTGCTACTCATCAATTTTCATGCAGGAAGGTGAAAATTTTTGTCTTTTTAGCATGTCAGGGATAAAAAACCTGGACTCAGTTACAAAACAGTTACTATACTTTTGTTGATGTTGCTTTTGTTTGCTGGCTTGTTTTTCAGCCTGAAGAAAATAATTACAAAGATAACCATGAGACTTACCATATCATGCCAGTTGCATGGACAGAATTTTGGTATGTTTCTCCCACCAGAGGAGAAAAAAAAAGTCTCTCACCCTAAGGCTTGCAACAATGTTCTAGTCTACTTCTAACCGTCATGGGGACAAAGAACACCCTAGTGTGAAAACAGCCCAAAATGGAAGAAATCAAGGAATACAAAATACTGTGAGAAAGGAATTACAGTGTTATTGTCATTAAAAAGCAAATAAGAACAGATGTGTCAACAGAAAACAGGATAGAAGGAGAACCACACATTTAAAACAAGCTTGCAGCTTAACAGAGGGAAGCAGTTAAAATTATTGGTCTCAGTTCAAGAGCGCTACACAGGTATTAAGAAGATAATTAGGATCTACAATTAAGGATTTTAAATGAGATGTCACGCAGTTTAATGTCAACAATAGAACAAGTATACAGACAAGAGAAAATAAGGTTGGTAAGAAAAAAAGAACTATGTTCCAACTCAAGTCATCCCTTTTGATTTATAGGACACAAAGAAATTCCTGCACTTCTCACCAACATTAGAAAAGTAAAAATTTAGCAAACTGAAGAACAAGACAGAAAAAGCACATACAGATTTCAGGGTGATAGGTGAATTAGTTCAGTAATATTAGTATATCATAAGATTTGGGGAAATACATATTTCAGCAAGCATTGTATAGTTGAATTGGGTTTCATCATTAGATAAATTTGGAAAAGATCAGCTATCTCACTGAAAAGAAATAGTTACTCTACAGATGAAAGGAATTTCACTGGCATATCTTAGTCTGTTTGTTTAAACAAAACCAAATCAGGGTTCATTTCTTAGAAAAAATATTTGCAAGCCAAATGTCCTGTGTGCTGAAGAAGAAATTTAGGCTTTAGTTATCTCCTTAAGATATGTACTTCACAACTACAACTTCCTTTCAAAAACATGCCAGTCTTTATAACAAGAACCGGTAAGGTTTGTGCTCATTCAACCTATATTTAAAGTGAAATTTAAGTCTAAAATTCACAGTATCATTATATTACTTACTTATTCTGAACTTTGCCTAATAAGATGCTTTCTTTCCAAGAAAAGCTCTGTTTATACTAGTGGAGATTAATATAACACTACAATATTTCTCGGATAAATCAACAGAGCCTGCTATCTCAAAAAGCATTCTAATGCTCCAATTTTTCTAACACTAGTTCTAGCATGTCCGCATTTTCCTCATTCCTAAAGAAACACTTGTCTTGTGACATTTTTCATTATTGTATCTGCAAATATTAAACAGTAAAAATGTTGACAAAACTGCACATCACAATTATTTCCTCCCTTACCAAAAGCTATGCTAAGTTAAGGCAAGAGAGTTGCAACAGTTTCAAATAAAACGCATGATGGTGATACCAGGTGGATAAACAAGACAAGAAGTTTAGGCTGAATCACACTGACTGTGAACTTTGGGAATCCCAAATAAAAGTAAACTAATTTTAAAGAAATTAGAGATGTTTTGTTTCCTAACTCCACCCACCACGCCTGTGTTACGGAGAGTTAAGGTTGTCTCGATATATTAACCATGTGTGGTGAAAAAACAATGTAAGAAATCCCCACATGAAGTAAATACTACCTAAGATACTTTGTATCCTAATTAATTAACATGTATTAAAACTATTTTATTAAATATTAACTTTCAGAAAATACCAAGAAAATCAGCATATGTTACAGACAAACATGAAAGAGTCAAAACACCCTACTAACTGTGCATCTACAGAAACCATAAAATAGCTGAGAAACAGTGGCCGCACTCTGTCTTTCAAGACACAAAGAAAGGTTTACTAACAGCAGGGGTAGCACCAGCCAAAAGGCTCAGACCAGTTCAGCTTCTCCTATTAATATTCTCAGATATAGGAAGAAATTTGTGTATGTGACACATTTGCTTTGCCCTCCTGATCCTTCATGTTTCAGAGCAGCTGATCTAGCCCCAGGTTTAGTCCAAATGTTTGGGAATAGTCCTAAAGAAGTTTCTCTAAGTCAGCTCCTACAGTGCTCTTCTCTCAGGCACGTAAACGTACCAGACATCATCTGCTTATTTACACACATCTTAGCTCAGCAAGTAAGGAAAAGAAAATGAGGGTCTCTCTTTCTCCTAAATATATATATAGAGATACTACCATTAACGTTATCCTTAACATCTTTATTGAGCAGAAGTGACGAAATGTACAGAACCACACTTTGGTACCATGTGGTTTTTTATGACTCTTTTTAATCAGTGAATGTTGTTATCCGTCAAATCTGCTGCATCAGAACAGTCTTCCTCAGGGAAATGACTGAATAATGATTCTCCTCTAAAATGGCTATCTTCCACTGGTTCTAAAGAAAATAAAGCCATTAGTCGTTTTTGTTAATAGTAAGGACTGGCTTCATTCTCATTATGAATAACAGCAGCTATTCAGAAAAAGAACAATTCAATATGCAGGGCTCCATAAGAGAATATTGTTTCTCAGACCCTAAAGTAACTTTTACTGATGAATCTTAAAAAATAAATAAAAGTGTTCAAAGGATCAGTAAAGGAATCTACAGAATTTTATACACAAGTGGAAGTTTAGAAATACCGACATTGCTCTTTTAATAAATTCACACAGAATAATGAACAAGTATATCACCAAGCATTGAATTTCTTGAAGGAATTATTCTTACATGCAACCTATATTTAACTCAAAGTAATTGACCCACTTCTTGCAGATCTTAGTGACTGCATTATTCTGAAATATGTTTTCATATGCACTACACTATGAATTTCCTGCTTTATATGAAAAACTCCAATCAACTTCGGCATGTGGTGCTGTAAAATGCTCCACAATACATCCCTTATAGAAGAGCAAAACAAGGATCAAGAAGCAGCCCATTCCTAAATGGTTTCCAGAACATTGGTATAGATCCTGAATGTGAAACAGGACAGGACAAAGGTCTACAGTAAGAAATGTCAGCATAGACCAAGCACGAGTAAATTAAGTCTCATTACACGTGTTGGGAACTGATGAAGGAAAAACTACACTAAACTGAAGACTAGAAACGTTTGAAAGAAAAAAGTCTGTTGGCTGATATCCCTGCTGCAGCAGCATCTTACAATGTGCACTAATGCACTCCATCACAGCCTCCAAATTTCATTTACTAATCACCTACTATTTACCCTTAGTCATTGTGCTTTCAATTTTTCCTTGAGATTTTTCACTGCCTTTTCTTTAAAAGTTACATTTTACTTATTTCAGCATTTAGAGCTTCTCCAGATCTCAAGGACATCAGCAGAAATATTTTCAGACAAGGTAAAAATTTGAATGTTAACTCCCTTTTACTGATTCTACTAAAGGACTAGTTTACACACATGAAAATGAAAAAGCTATGTTTATCACAATGCTTGGTTCTTAACTGCAAACTGCCAACACCAAATTTCTGTAAACTACTACAATCAAATACTACGACTAAGACAAACAATTATATAATAGTCAAAGAAATTACATCATGCTACTTTCACAACCTTACTGCATCCCTAGCATCGTCCTCCTTTCTCATCTACAAGAGCATCCTGTTATCTCAGTCCCTCAGGTCTCATGCCAGGTTATTATGGCCTTTAATCTCAAACCTAGCAGACTTGGACCTTGCCAGGATGACTGACAAAGGATAATCCCACCGGCTGCAGGAAACCCTGCTGATGCGTCAGAACATGACACACCAAGTCCATGCCAAACTCACAGAGGAGCAGTGTATCAGAAAGGACTATGCTGTTAGAAGCATTTTTACTTCTGAGGGACTAAATACTGAAGACTTGACTATTTTCCTTTGGCTAAATTCTTGGCAGCTATAATCACAGCTGACACAACTCCACACACGTGTGCGCACACGCGCACAACCCCCCTGAAAAGGAAGATTAGCCTTTTTGGTATCCAATTAGGAAATTATATTCTGCATTCTTGAGATTTCCCTGTGCTTCAAGAACAGTGAGAGTCTTCAATTTGCCTTAAAATAGAATTATATTGCTGAGCACTAAAAATCTGCTGTATCCTGCCCCAGAATGAGATTAATTCCAATGTTGCCAAATGTTAATCATTTGTACAGCATACAGTGCAATTTATTTTGGGATCTTTCCAAATAGAAGGCAATTTGTGAACTTCAGCCTCTTCCTGATCTTTCTTTCACTCTTAGTTTCTGAGTTAAGCCCTGATGCAGTGCTCTATACTAAGGATGAAAAAACACAAGACACTTACTCCTTCTCACAAAAAACTATTGTCTTCTCTGTTCAGAAATTTTCTGTAGTACTTTAATGAGACTTATCTTTGCTAAAAGCCTAAATTGAGCTAAAATGATAGAAGATCATATTAAATGTTCTTTTTATAGTACCTCTAAACCCCAGTCTACATTCCTGTAAGAATCTCCATAGCCTAACGCTCTCAAAAAAAAATTCCATTGAAAATCACCTCACCTCATTTTTCAATTTACCATATCAAGTTTCTAAGCCTAGATTTTACAAACATTTCCCCACAGACTTGACCCAAAATCTATAAAGGACTACTAAGGCTTTTCCAAATATTTTTCCCACCTTGGGACCAGGCTTCACCATTATTTTAATCACTACAAGGGGAAAAAAAAAAAGTCATACTTAAAGCATGCAGAAAAGGTGACTTTGACATACAAATAATTAAAAAAAAATTTTAAACATATCCAGCCTACCTATAGTTGCATTTTTCATACTATCACAAATTCTAACACAAAAAATAATTATTGATCTTGTGGAATTACTTGCCACTACTGTTTGTTGAACACAGAGGATCTGTATTCAGAGCTTACTTCATGTGGAAATACCAAGTAGCATAACCTGTCTTGTTAAAAGACTGACATTAAGTAATACTTCTATCACTAATTAAACACATTCTTTTATTTCCATATTACAGTGATATCACTAGAGAAATGAAGTATTTTTCTAAACAAGGTTTATTAAATATGGCATATCAAATTCAGAAAGGTACTATATGTATCTGCCAGTAGATTCCCTGCCCGAGTAAAGCTTGGCACAGACGAGACTAATCTAGTTGAAAACAGCTGAGACCTCCCATTTCCAAATTAAGAAACAAGATTACAAAGAAAACATCATGGATAACTATTCTGTTAATTTAATTCCATGTTGATTCTGAAAGAAGTAAACTATGTAAGTGGAAGGAGAATCAGACTTTCTGTCTGCATGTCTTCTTTGCCCGACATTTCCTTGAAATGTTGACATTAATATTTGATTCCAATTTGTCATGTAAAAAGCAAAGGTTTTTTAGCTATCAAGTAGACTGAAAGAACACAACAAGTAAAACCAGAAGGACTTTGGTAGTAAAAACAGCTATAATTGTAGAGAATGATAGCAGAATGCAGCAGATACAGAGCTAATGACAATTTAGAAAATCATGATCTACCGTAAAACTAATCTCTAAAATACTGCACATACCATTGCCTTTCTCTGTCATGTAAGTATTGCAATAAAAAAGTTACATACCAAGACCAGGGATCAAATCCTTAGTGCCTTTACTGCATGTTCACCTACAAACTCTACATGTCAAGTTGCCTTAGCTACGGTGACAAACAAGCAGCAGCAGAATGCCGTGGCTGTCAATGTGCTAGTTACAAAATGAAAACAAAGCAACGTGCCAAATCTTTGCCATGAATTCAGCACTAACAAGAACTACAGCTAACATTTAATACTAGATGTCAACTCCCTACTTCAGTCTATGGAAATGTTCCGTAATAACACACTTTATATATAAACTGCAACTATAGCTGAAGACTATCCTTTATTATTTCTACTGGCCTATACGTGCCACCTTCCTTCTGCTGAAAAAAACAACAGCCTGAAAGGGCACTTCAGTACATTAACATTTCAGTTCATTTCTTCTCAGTGATACTTGAGAGATAGATTGAGTTCCCATCCTCAGCTAGTTGTATTTTGTCAGGATCAGCTGTAGTTCACTTTGGTGATAGAACCAAAAAAAGGAAGATGTTTTCCAGGTCAACAGCTATGACCTACTGCCTTGAAACAACAATCTTCCCTATTAAATACTTGAGAGAACCTGTCTGCTTTAGACTGTGAGGTCAGTTGGGATCTGAATCCTTATGCCAAGCCTCTGCCTTCACAGTCCAGTTTTCCCTGTGGACCTTGAAACACTGTAGGAAAGTCATGGTGCCTTTGAACAAATCACATTTTGTCCTAAACGCTCTACTAGAGCATCGTTCTCAGATTTTAGGAGAGATGCTCCAACAACACTGGTAGATCCAAAAGCAGATAACACTGCACCAGCCTCACTGGCCTGAGACCGCGTTTTCCTCCAGCCCTGCCTCTTGTCACTACGAAGTGAAATTTAAAACAATTTAAAAAATAAGAATAGTTGCCTCAGCAGCATCAATGCTAAAACATTTAAAAGGCTCAGAGGAGAAATATGTCTCTAAGCTGCACTGCTGAGAAATTCTAACAAAAACCTACTGATAAAAGAAAGGAGGTAGAATTAGTCTACTCTTTGCTATTATGATCAACACAGAAACAGATGTATTAACTCTCATGAGACAGGCAAATTACTACACCAAAACCACTGTGCACACAGACAAAGGGAGACAGCAAGACAACCACAACAGAAAAGGAAACTATCTTTGTAAGATTTAAAAATTTGTCTATCCTCCCTTCTATATTCTTTTTAACTAGACTAGAAAGCTACTTTCCTAGCCTGGTAGTGGTGCTTAGCAACAATTTGGAAATTTATAAACCAGCGCACATATCTACGTGTTTGTGGTAAAGTACACATAAATACACATAATTTTTCTAAATCATATTCCGCAATTTAACTTCTGTAATTATGTATCATTTGTGTTACATCTAAAAAGAAAATTACTTATTTATTGTATCATTCTCCCTCAAGTATTTCCTGTACCCTGCTGATTAAATAAGCTAGGAAATAATGGATAGTTGCACATTCTGAGTAAGGAAAGAAGTTAACATCTTGTAAACTTCCTCAACAGAACAGTACCAGATCTAACACTTAAAGCTTGCAATTTACATACAAAAATTACACAAAACATTGTCACAAACTCTTTAGAGAACAAGGCTTCCTCATATTTCTTAAGTCCAGTAAAGTCTTTATTTAATATTAATTTTCCATATAATCGTAAAATAAATCTAGGTTGTAAACAACCTCTGGAGATCATCTAGTCTTACCCAAATGCTTAAAGCGTGTCCAATCATAAATGGTTGCACAGTCACACCCAATCAAACTTTGAGTGTCCCTAGGAATAGAGATTCCAACTCCTGGTATGGGCAACCTTTTCCACTGCTTGTCTAGTCTCACAAGAAATTGATTTTATTTCACTTAATAAGGGTTTCCATGCTGTAATATGTCCTTTACCTCTAATCTCATCCCTGCCTATCAGTTAGGAGAACAGCCTGGCTCTACCTTCTCAAAACTACCACAAAGGACAGCTGAAAACACCAAAAAAATCTGTCTTACTCTTCACTGTTTAAGAGTATTTTCTCATCATCCTCTCATGCAAACACTGTCCGAGGACATTCCAAACATTTCTTGAGAGACAATAGGCAAAATCAAGTAAATCCATGCTTCCTTTTTCTAATGCACTGGACATTTAGTATTACAACTGATTTCCAAGTTTGGGATTAAAAAAAAATATACCTAGCACATAAAAGAGGATCACAACCTAAAACCCACATTTTTTACCTTCTGCATATAGCTTAAAAAAAAAAAAACAACAAAAACAAAACACCACAAATCTATTTTCTGCCTGTCAGGCCTTAGAATATAGTCAAGTCAGCTCTTCTTCTACAGCCTAGACTGAATACTGGAGCTGAGCCTATGAATATCCTGCCAATTTCTGAGTTGTTACACCGTATTAGCATCGACAAGCCTTATTTTCAGCCACACGCAACATTTTCAAGAAGATTACAGCCCAATAGCTTTTTCTAATAAAGTATTTAATACGTGATGTTTTGTATGACAGCTGACATGCTTAGATAATAACAAAATGACCTATAAAAGTACAGAAGCACAACAAATATGTCTGTAGTGATAGGACAAGGGTTAATGGTTTCAAACTGGTAAGAACACAAATACAGACTAGATATAAGGAGAAAATTCTTTTTGATGCGGGTAGTGAGACAGTGGAACAGGTTGCCCAGAGAGGTGGCAGATGCCCTGTCTCTGAAAATATTCAAAGTCAGGTTGGACAGGACTCTGAGCAGCCTGGTCTAGTTGAAAACGCCCCTGCTTAAGGCAGGAAGGTTGGACTAAAGACCTCTAAAAGGTCTCTTTCAAGAAAAACACTTCTGAGTCTATGAAATACACTAAAACCTTTTTTTAATGTAAGAACTATATACAACTGTATAATATACTACACTTAAGTATGATAATGCTTAATCGAAAGAGCAAACCTAACAGGAGAACTATTCTATGATGCTAACCATATCTTTATTTCAAATGTTTACATAATACATGGCAAGGTCCTGATTGCCTTTTACGATGAAATCTGTTCAGTAAAGAAAAGCATGCATTTCCATGTTCTTTCTGGCTTGACAGCACTGCTTGCAGCTATGTCAGGACCAATGGCTGCACCCATTTGCAAACTTCAGCTCTCTTGTCACCTTCCAGATCCCAATCTGTGCATCCTCTAAAGGTGGCAAGAAACATATTTGAACTTAACCACAATATCCTACTGAAGAGACTCCCATATTGCTAAAACTCTTTTGGCTTTTCACCCCAAGTCCCTTTACAGTAAGTCATCTTTAAGTTTTCAGATGACAACACAGAGAATGAGACACTGGACCTTACTTGCTTTGCTTTACAGCAAAGTAGGAGGAAGAAACAATACTGACCTTTCAATTTGGATGCATATCTGCATGCAGATTTACTGTCCAAATAGCTTCGGCTGATACTAAGGAACTTATTATCTCAGAAACAATACTGACCTTTCAATTTGGATGCATATCTGCATGCAGATTTACTGTCCAAATAGCTTCGGCTGATACTAAGGAACTTATTATCTCAGAGCTAGAGTTCAGTTCCAGATTTTAAAGCAGGTACTGGGGCAAAGTGCTTTTAATACCTCTCCTCCCACTATCATTAGCCTCACTGCAGCTTTCCTACTTGTACAGAAATATTAAGACTACTCCTGTTATTTACAGACATCTGAATGTGGACAAGCACTTTTCACAGAGTTCTCACACATAAAAGTCAAACACAGAAGAATTCCACTGTGTATGATTGCCAGAATACAAGAAACTAATCTTCACTGAAGCACTGAAGTACTTACATTATAAATATACAACATATTTCTGGAATAAAATATCAATTTTATAATGGTACACTTTGTTTCAGTTTTCACTAGGAAGTAGAGACTGTGTTTAAAGTGGCCAGCGAAAACTACTGATTTGCTAAACAATTTGATGGCTTACCACGGACATGGACACAAATCTAAGAAATTGCTCTTATCAACCTGGTTATAAGATATCAAGCCAGTTATTTTCTGGAAGTTTACTGAAAACACATATAACACATACAGTTCTGTTTCAGAACTGTAAGTCCATACACATATTCATTACACTTACACAAATAAGCTTTTCTTTCAAACTTTTTACTTAATTCCACAGTAAAATACGACAGATTAGACAGTTTTGTTATGAGGTACACAGAGAGACACATGTGTAAGCAACATTTCTAACAGGAATACGTGCCTCTATGTAGATCATGTTATGCTTTATTTTTTAAAATAACCTGCATTTTAGCTTGTAAATCTTGTATTTAACTAGAAAATACCTTTTCCTGAAAATCTGAAGAATATGAAAATGAAGCAGAATAAACAAGTTAAGGCGCCCACTTAAGCAACCGCTCACATTAAACTACTAAACACAGAACTGCCACAAGAAATACTCAAAGAAGAAACTCAATATTCAAGTCTACAAGAAGGAAACACTGGACAGAATTCAAAAGCCTATTTTCTTACTCTTTACAAACAAAAATTATTTAGGACAATACAAAACAACTTTAAGAGTTGGATCGTTTATTTTTAATATGTGTGTGTGTACATGCGGCACATACTTGCACTGCTGTCACTTGAGTTGCAATAGAATTCTACCAAAAAGCTATGCGCTATGCTCGTAACTGGGACAAATTAAAATGCCTTAAAAAGCATAACAGAACAAAAAAACCAAACCAAAACAAAAATCAAACAGAAAAACCAAAACAACAAAAAACCAACCAACCAAAAAAAAAAAAAAAACCAACAACCACCCCAAAAAAAGACACACTAAAACACCACCAAAGCCCTAAATACAGAAGACATTTAAAAGTTTATCAACAGCCTACTTTAAGATGTAAACTTGAAAACAGTGACTAACAGCTTCATCTGTTAATTCAGGGAACTATCAGCATCCACATTCTGCAGGATCAGAGACAGAGAAGTTCAAGTTGGCATGAACAACTGAACACTTTCAATTTCACCCATGCTTCAAAGCAGGGTCAACCAGAGCAGGTTGCTCAGGGCCACGTTCAGTAGGGATTTTAATTCTTTAATTCACTATGACGGCTTGCGTGGAAGAAACTTTATCGAAACATTACATGTAGTCTCTGCAGGTTATTCTGCAGCAAAACATTACAGATTAAGCAGTTGACATATTTTAAAGTAGAATCAGGTTTAAGAACTTAAACTGATTTACGGTATGCTCACTCTGGGAGATATGCAACCTTTCTCTGAGTTTTCCAACATAAAAACCCATGTGGGACCTCTCTTGAAAAAGTCTTTAAATAAGAGTAGTCAGGCTTCTAAGTGTAACATTCTCTTCAGGTATTCTCTTCAGCATATGCTCCATTAGACATGACAATGCTACAGTACTGATCCATCACCTCTATTTCGTTAAATATTTAATAGCTGCTTTGGCGAAAAAAATTTACTTTTAATAACTTTTTTTAATGTTACACTCACAATATTATTACTTTTTTCAAGTTAGAAAGCTTGAATATTTAAAAATAAACACAGAAACCAGAGATTACGTTTCAGTACACAAAACTTGAAGTACAAACTAATTTTACCTTCCTTTTTTCCTGTAGTTCTGTGCCCTCACTACCTATTCTGCACTTAGAAACACGACTGAAACACAAGTATAACGATTCCTAAGTCCTTTGCCCTTGAAGTCAAGCACGGTTCACAGAAAATCCCTTCCACTTACTGGGTGCAAGATATGAGCATGCAGGTTCAAGGCTGTATCATAGTGTGTATCAACAGGATCAGTAAAGGCACCAGGCTCAAAGTTTAAGTATAATTTCTGAATGCTTGACTTCATAACTTTTATATTCTAAGGATCAGCCTGATATCTGTAAATCAGATGGGGAGAATTAAGGAATATGGGTTTTTTCCAGAGCTTGTTAGCGAAATTACTTGGCCTGTGTAATACAGAGCAACAGGGTAACTAAATACTGCTTATTTTCTGGTCTTAAATTTATCAGTAATGAATCTCTGCTTCCTTGAACATTCTCTGTGGGTCTACTTACTATATTTCAGGAACAGTACACAGAAAACTGGAGACCATGAAGTTAAAAAAAAAGCTGACATTATTAGAAACACCTGACAAAGAAAAATTTGGACAGATGTTCCAAAGTCACCAGTTGCCTATATTCCCTGCAAAGAACTAAGGCCAAAAGTACTAGGAAAGTTAGGCATATCTCTGGGTAAAAATATTCAGTTACATTAAACAGCATGTTAAAAAATCTGCAGTATCAATCCTTGTATTCCGAGTAGTCAAACAAACACTGCTAAGGGTGCCACTAATGCAGAGCTTACTCTAAAATCCCTTTATATATCACATCCAGTTCCTGCCATATTAGCCAGTCATATCCTTGCTTAATACATAGATGTTTTTGTTCAGTTTCAATAGAAAAGGATGATTTGCCATATTTCTTTTATGTCAATGTATCATTCACTACATGGAAGAAGACATCTTGTTTTGCCACCTAAAATCTCCTTACTTTTGGTAGCTTTTTTATTCATCAGCTTTTTCCTAACCCTTCACTTCAATGGTACCTTCAACACATTACTGCTACCTACATCTTCCTAACTTTCAGTACTCATGTTTGCTTATTCTTTTTTTTTCCCGTAACTTAAGGCAGTTTATAAAACAACATGGATTGCACTATGCAATTTCAAAAGAAAATACGACTTCATAAACATGATCCTGCTTATTTATTTACACGGTGTTGCAGGCTCGTACCATAAAAACGCATACTTAAAACTGCACTGATGTGACTCAGACCTGCTTTACTCCTGCTTTACCAGAGAAGGATCAGAATAATTCAATATAATACTTTTTCAGTTAGACTTGATGATCTTAAGGATCTTTTCCAACTTTTTCCTATCCCTGATTCTAAATGTCATCGAACAGTCTTAAATACTCCACATCCACGCTATCTCCAATACAAGGAGGCAACTTTAGGCAACCACTCTCTTACATACACCACAACGCAGATATGAATCAACACAACAAAATAATAAAGATTTGCAGCCTATTATTTCCACAAAATCCTCCAAGAGCATTTGAGAAAGAAAAGAGAATTTATGGCCACATATGGCCCAAGCTCATTCTAACTAAAGAGAACAAAGCAAGTCACAAGGAAAAAAAAAGTACTTTTAAAATTGGTATCACTGAAATGATTCTACAACAAAGCAGTTCTACACTTCATGTGCTCAGTTCCTTTCTGCCAAGGAGGAAGGAGAAGCCAACTTCTCTTCTGTCAATTCAGTTTACTGTCAATCTGAAAGTTTCAAGCATCTTATGGCTTGGGTGAAATTTCCTTTGAATATTTTGTACGAAATGTGCATGCTTTGACTGACAAAGCCAATTACTCATTCTGGTACTGCATCTATTTCAAACAAGTATACCAGGAAGAAATTAATTCTTTAGGCAACTTACATAATTTACGCCATGTACCAGTCCTTCCATCCCTCTGCAATGAGCTTCAAGGCTCATTGTTCAGGCTGAGTTTTTGACAGTGCACCATAGAACCTAGAAGACTGTTTCTCTGGGTTATTTCTGCTTTGGTCTTTCTTTAATATCTTACAAAATAAGTAACAGCAACAGAATTTTAAAGGCACTGCTGCTTGCCTTTCCAAAATGCAGTAGCCACTCTGTGGCCATACCCTACCAGAAAAGAAAAAGATAATCATAATCAGAAACTAGGAAAAATAAATACCGCAAAAACAAAGTTTAAAAACTCACTCACTGAAGTCAAAAAAATAATCATGTGTCAAGCTCTACTTGTGCCATATTATGAAATTCTTGAAAGATACTGAGATCTCAATGACAAGGACAAAGGAATGTACAATCACAGAACAAGTCCTCCTTATTTATACCAGTCACCAGCTGATGGTTTTGACAGCAGTTCCTCAGAGAAAAGTGCTGCAGCAGTGATATTCCACACTTATGACTCCAGTTTATCTCAATTATCAAACCCTACCACAACAGTCCTATTTATAGAATGCAGAGTGATAAATATGGGAGACTGGAACTACTCAGAACGGGGCTGATAAATCCCAGGTCATTAATGGAGGTGCTAGCTGGGCTTACTGATCGGCAGATCTCATTTTTAAAACTCAAACAAAAATAGGAGAACCAGAATGACTGGAAGTGAAGACAAAAAAAGGTAAAGAAAAAATCATGAGATGTTTGGTTTTTTCTTAGTTTTGTTTCTATTTTTTTGTTGAGGTGGCTTTTGGTTTTTAATTGCCATCTTGATTTTCAGCCAGTAGCAAGGAAAATTACATAATGAACTACACAAGATTTCTGTCTTTAATGCACTGGAAACAAATCATGTTTCCACAGACCATGACTGCTATTATAAAATAATAGTTTTAGCAATACACTTCAAAAATGTGTCTTGATATCACCACCTGCTTTTCAGAGTTCTTTTTGATCACTAGTATTGGCTTTGGAGGTAGATGAAATAAAAAATTCACTCAGTGTGAATTGCTATGTTTGCTAGGACTGGCATAAGCAATGGAAAATAACTTTTTTTGTTTCCTTGTGGCCCTAAGTGTTCTTCCTGTGAAACTGGGCACAAATTCAATGAAAAGTACCTCTTTTCTGCTCTCAAAATGCATGGTCACCCACTAGACTGAGAACCCACCAACGTTTCCATTGCTTATGGTATGCAGACTTTTCCATCTTCTTCGTCAAAACTATTCTAATGTCTTTGGCTTTAAATTTCAGGTGAATCCATCTTGTATTCATTCCAGCAGAGTTCCTGTGCATTTAAACACTGCCATTCACATAAATGTTTCTGGTTTTAAAATGTACGCCACTGTACGCAGGCAACTAACCCTGCCACAGGGAACCATCTACCCCAGTGTCCATCTCCAGCTGGGGCCAAGGACAGGCAGCTGCAGTCTGTTACTGAAGAGACACAGATGGATAGATAAACAAAGACAGAGATCTTCAGAGAAAGCAAGCAAAGCAACATCCTCTCACTACCATTCCTTCTCCCTATCAGAGTCCTCAAATACTAAGTAATTTTTAAACGAAAATCATACTGTTTATCACTTATTTTGCTCTTTTTAATATTTATTCTAATTCCATACTGTATCTTGAGGGGTGAGCAGAGGGGGAATGACAATGCGCCCCACAGAATTATCCAGGAACCTAACCACATCTTCTAATTTGTTTTCTTTTATTTTCTAATTGTTTCTAACATATGATTTGACTTTCTTTTTGGTAAGCCAGTTCATATTAGTAATGATAATGTCTTGTAACTCATCCCCTGGATTCTGAATGTATACTAACTGGACTACTTACAGAAGAAACACCACGTAAAATTAATTAAAAGTTCTCCACTCTTTTGTGCACTCTCCTTTATTCCATGGAATTATCCCACAAGGTTACAACCAAGGTGAAAAGAGAGAGAAAATGCAAAAGAATGCTTACATATGATTTCAACAGCATTGTATTGTAATGAATGTTATAAACAAAAGTCTTAGGTCTCCAGTGTTTTCAGTTTACTGACAAACAGCAACTAAAAACCAAATTAATCAATAGTGACACAAGAAACACAGCTAACAATGAAAAAGGATAAAGCCTTCAATATTGCAATTTTGACAGGATCCTTGGGAAAGAACCAGGGCACACAGCACCCTTAATACATAAATACCTGGAAATCAATTCTTGAAGCTTTTCAGGCACATGACTGCAACATGGTATTCATTACAGCAAAAGTTTCATAGTACAATTCCTGTAACATCAAAGTTTATGTAAAGCAAGAATCTGCCAACTGCACCAAAAAACAAAAGTCCCCTCCAATACTCCTGATGTGCAATAAAGAGTATGAACATTATAGTACCCATGCTGCACAGATACACCTTACTTTAACAAAAAAACCAAACTCATTAAAACTTAAAGTCTTCATGCATACCTTACCCAATACTATAATTTAAAACCCCATGAAGAGTTAAGTCGACCATTCTCAAGTAAACAATTTCAAGAATTCAGCAAGTTTCCATACAGAAATACCATATCTCATAGGGTTTCTTTGATAGTTGATCTCATTAGGACTCTAAAATGTCTGAGTCATCCTTTGTTTTGCCTGTTTGCCAAATCAAAGTACTTACTTTGGATCAGGGAAAGGATAATAATAATTTTAAAAGATTAAACTATAATTAAGTTCATCAAAAAACAAGTTTTACACATGTATTTAAGTATATACAGAATTACTAAGTTATCTGCCTTGACTGCAGCTATTGTGGTTAAAAAGACAGAACAGACTAAAAGAAGAACGAAGAAAAAAGTAAAAAACCCCAAAAGTAATGCAAACAGAGTGGGACAGAAGACTAAGTATTCAACTCAGTCTACACTGATGAAGTGTGTAATTGTCCTGAAGAGAGAAATATATGTGGGGGAGTACTTCAGCACTAATTTATCATGTAATGCTTCCAAATTACGGAAAATGGGAGTCTGGGAGAAGCAGCTACCTATGACTTCCACAATTTATGAACAACGTATGATTACAGTAGAAAATCAAAGTTTGAAAAGTGCTCTTACAGACTGTCTTGAAGACAAATTCTGTGAAGGTCTGGTCTCTCACAAGAGACAGGCTTCACAGCAGGATAGCAGTGAAAGCAAACATGGGAGAAGCAAGAAGGAGGCAGAACTCCAACAAGATAGAATAAAAGTACTCAAATATAGAAGCCATGCAAATAGGACCTGCCAGCAGGCTGTACTAAGTCTGGCTGGGATGGAGTTCATTCTCATATAGCAGCATGATGTTTAGATTTGCAACTGAAACACTGTTGGCAACACAGCAATGTTTTAGCTACTACTGTTTGTTTTTCTGGCATTATCTAACTTGACCCTAAAGGAAAACAGAGCTATTAGCATGTACTGTTCCATTCTCCAAGTCCATGTTTGGAAGCTGCAACTCTAAAGTATCCATGTACTGCTATCAGTGCACATCATCAGTCCGTCCATTTAAAATACAGTTAATTATTGCATGAGTAGGTACAATATACATTTTCTTCCAAACAGTATTTATGAAGATGATTTATTTTGTTCAAACCTAAACCATGTTTCTCAAAAGTATAGACTGCATCTAAATTAACATATCTATAATCCCAAATCTAGCATACATTTTCAATAAAAAGGGATCACAAAACTAACTTCTTCCTGCTTTAAGCCTTTTTTGATGTTACAGTGATAACACAGGCTGCTATCTACATAGCCTGTATGGTACACAAGCTCAGTGAGCTGAGATGAAGAAGATGATTCACAGATGAAAAAGCCTTTGTCCTACAATCATTAGAGATCAAGTAGGGAGGGGAAAAATGAAAAAAAACCAAAACCACCACAATCAGACAGGTTTGTTGGAGGTAAAGAATAATAACACTTAGAATTGAGAGAAAACCCAATGATCTCCAGTCTATAACCACATAGTAACTCTGAAATTGAAAGACGGAAACTGCAAGTAGCTATTTGCAACATTCAAACAGGAAGAGAGAAACTGGCTCTTCCTGAACATTTATCAGTGTAAGGTTCAAGTAAAGAATACTTGATGCTTCCTTTAAAGATTACACACTGGCAAGAGACCCACATAAGATCTGAAGACCTCAAAGGAACTTCATAATGTTAAAGGTGACACAGTTTCCCCACTCTGCTATTGAAGGAAACAACAAGTAACAGTTTACTTCAATGACCTAACTTTGACATTACCTCACTCCTTTCTATAAATGCAGCATTCTGGATTTAAAAATATATGTCAAATGCAAACATTTTTCACTAGATGATAAAAACGTATCAGAATATGATCAACCTGAAAACTTTAATATGCTCACTGAAGAGTGGCAAAGCTCTGGCACATGCCTACACATTCCATTTTGCCATCACCAATTGTATCTACATTTTAGATCAATATCTATAAGACAGCTCCATAACACCAGCTTCAGTTACGTCCACATTAAACCTAATAAGATATAAATCCAGAATTCTTGATTACATTCCCATAATGCTCACATGCTTATTCTCTAAATTACATGGGTGTTACTGAAAACTCAGTCATAGTTCTGTTCCATTTATATAAATTCTCTTCATGAGAAAGAAAAACTAAAAGTGTAGAATATTAATTTTGCAAGATCTGCACAACCTTAAAATTGTTTCTTGTCTCCTATTTGAAGCCTGTGTATTCCAAAACAGAAGGCACCATCAAGACCTCTATCCACAATTTTTCCACATTTCACAAACTCACTACTGTACTATATGATCACTGAAGGCCCATAATATCTACTAAGGTTTTTTCAGTGGCCTCAGTATTTTAGATTCCTCTAAAATGAATTTAATACATCATTTAACTATCACTTTTGTAGCTTGTTTTTTCTCCTTTCCCTCTATATTGACTGTTGCCTACATTTCCAGAAAATTTCTTCTTCGTTGATGTTAATTTTTTGAAGATCAGTGATCTGTGAAGACAATAAGCAATACTTATCTGCTTAAAAATATATATCACTGTGTAAAACTTCTATCTCAAACACTTGTGATGCAAGTGTACAATCTGCCTTCGAATAAAATGGACCAACCCATGTCAGAATGTGTAACTGGAGATACTCATTTGTCTTTCTAACCTGAACTGCTCTATGTCTCTCCTGTTCTCTGTAGCAGCAATACATCAGTTCATTCTAGTTAAATTTGATGCCTAGAGAAAGTACAGAAGAGCCTACCTTATAAAAGGTAACTAAATATAGCCCACAAACTGTAAATTCAGTCACGACTACCACAGTTCAGTTTTTTCCTTAAGATAAATTTCCACACAAAACAAGGCGGCAATTAAAGTGCCACAATAGTGCCTCGTGAGAGCTACGTTCAATGTGGCTATCAAGTTCACTCTGAAAATATGTACCACAACATTATTCTATAGTGAAGGACAAAGATTAGAGGACAGACTACATGAGAATGATAGGAAAGTAGGATATGAAGAGCTAAGTATTCAGTTAATAAATTCCCTAGTAAATTGTTGTTTTATCCTTTTTCTTATCTGATAATCTGTTGAAGAAACAGCACTGATAAAATCTCAACACCTTCAGAGTTTGTTATGTACTGCAGTACTTCCTAATTTGTAAGCACTGCATCTAACAAACTAAAGTAGCTGTTAACCTGAGGTAAAGAAACAAAAAAGAACTGCAGAATTGATTGTAGCTTCATCAGACATGTCAGAATTGTTTTATTGGTACACAACAAATGTAAAAGCAATGTAAGCAACAACTGAGATTTCTTAAGAACAACACTGTTTTCCAAACAGCAGTGATCCCTAAGCCACCTGTAGAAGTTAAAAAAACCTCTCAGAGTAAGAGGAAAAGAAGACTAATGTTTTCTTAGGTTTTCAAAAGCAGGAAACAGGATCACTGACAGACACAGGTGCAAATCAAGTGCTAGGATATCCAAGATCATTTCTGTTCCTTGTTTAAGTAGAAGCCAAATGATGTAGTCATAGCTGGTGAAATCCTTTGGACTCAGAAGTATCTTAAGATCTATTTTAACCAGAAGGCCAAGTCAGCTCCTGGTTCAATTCTATGGAACTACAGATTATATATGGTTCATGTAATGCAGTTAAATGGAATGCTGTTCTTAATTTTTAAATATCCATACAGGACAAGGTCTGGAATACAAAATAAAACTATTATCCCACCAGAAGGATACTAATTTGTATTCAAAGCAGCAACTACATCCATGAATGGCAAAACAGAACACAAAAAAGCGGAACAGCTATAGCACACTACAGAAATACATAAAGATACTGTAGCAGTACAGATTTTCAGAAAACATTTTTTTTTTTGAAGGGGAAACCTCTTTAACTACTTTGATGCTTTTATCTGCTGTCTTAGTTGCTTGCTATTGGCAACTATCAGACACAAGCTGCTGGACTAGAGACATTGAGCTCGACTTTTTTAAAATTTTATTTTAAGTTTTGTTTTCCCTCACATATTTTAAATAAAGAAGTCATTAATATGTATGTATGAGATTTCTTTCTTTTTAAGATCATTAGATCCTAACCATGAACAATTTTTAATCTTCTCCATATTTTTATACTGAAAAAAAGAGAAGACTATAGACAAAACAAGAGCAAGACAGAACACAAAAGGCAAGCCTATGGGTAGCTTAACATCTCTACAGCTGTCCATCACTGCTGCGCCTTCTGCAATCAGTGTATGTTTCAAACACATTTCATACAAAGCTATAAATACATGAACAAGCCATACAGTTCAAGTCCAACAGGACAGCTATCTTCAAATCAGTATCATATGTCATACACTTCACCTACTCTGTAAAGCTTATTTGATTATGTGAGAAATACTAAAGGAGAGAACTAAAATACAGAAATTTGCATGCAATCTGATCAGAATCTCAATGTTACATACATATCTAATGTTTGATAAATGGACTGAACATTTTGGTTCCAAACAGCCTTATTCTTGTATAACTTAAAGAAAAAATAATCTTATTTCTTCTGTCAACTCTGCTACATTTGTAGAAAATATTCCAGAGACATTGATACAGTTACTTCAGACACCATTTTTCAGAAAGATAAAGTCCAAATAAGTTTTATTAGAAGCCAAGATCATAACTGACTCCCGAACAACTCCAGATTTAATTTAAATATGGAAGAACTACAAAGCAGACTGCTAATAGCCAGCATCACAAAAAGCAACAGGCATCTACGGATTTATCTATCAATGAAGGCATTGGGTTCTTTTCTTCCAAAAGATCTTAAGGTTTAAATCCCCACAGTATTTACAATATCAAATAGACCAGCTGTTTTATTTTGAGAACAACGCACTTAAAAGACTCTAGAGAAGAGACACAAAAAGCTGAATGAGTGTAATGACAAATTTGATTGCATTAACCAGCAAAGGACAATTATACAGTGGATGCAGACTGTTCTTCCCTCAATAATTACTTCATTAAGGTGCAGTCTATAATTCACTAAGTGCACATTACTAAAACAGTAATAATAAAAGAACCTTGAAAGTAAGACAGTCTGTTAAACAAACAAGCAAAATTGCCTTCAAAAATGCAGGATCACATAGTTAAACATACAGCCCATGTTCATAACGATAGAAGAGTAAGATCAGCTGAAAATATCAGGTTTTAAAAGAACGTTATCATAGAAAGCAACCACGCATCCCATGTCATTAAAGCTCAAGTTGTCAACAGCTTATCTGAGCCAGTTTTGAAGCAGTCATAAGGAATACAATTATTGAAAAGACATTTTTTCTTTCCTATGTTCCATCCTTGAACTGTCACCTATCTCATGCAGAGGCAGCAAGAACTTCTATTTGGAATAGAAAAGGCAGAGGAAGGAAAGCCATCTATGTCAGTTTTTCTGATGCATCCGGAAAACCCTGTTACTGTGTGAACAGAACATTCCTGGGGAAGGCATTTGTCTCAGTAACTCAGTTGATAAGTTATGAATCATCTCCTTTAGAGTTGTTCACTATACCCTGTTAAAGAAACGCAATACACTAATAAATACATCAAGCTCCTATTTTTACAGTCACTTTCAAAAAAACTCTTCCTCTCTAAGAACCATTTGGAGTAGATATCCCTGCACCTATTCAAGAAGAGAACGACCATGATGGTCAAGTCTGAGGGAGAAGATAGAGGGAAATGTTTATTATTAATATAGATAGCAGTTCAAACAGGACAGGAGTTGGTAGCAATGCCATAAAAACAATTTCTAAATTAATCTGAAAACATGTTTCAATATTCATTTAGGAAAGAATCTCATGTAACACCACAGGTATGCCTCCTTCAGTTCTATTTGCCAGAAACACCATTTTAGTGTTAAATATGTAATTGTATGACAATAGGACTTGATTTTTTTTTTTTTTTGCTTAAAATAACCAATTTAGTATTAAGGTATTATAAAATAATTTCCCACATTATTATTATGATGTTATGAAAATCAGTGCAGACTATTGTTCCAATTGTAATGTCATCAATTCTTTTCTATAATGCAAGGCTGCCTGCTACAGGGGAACTTCAAAGCCCTTTCTTAGACATTCTGAAAGAACATTCCCAATTTTTTTCTAAAACTTTAAACATCTTATTTTTATAAAAAGTATATATTGAATACAAAGTATTTTCATGTGCTCATCCACTTGGGAAAAAAAAGAACAAGATATACATTATTACACATACAGATTTACCAAAATAACAGACAGGATTTTGACTCTTTTCATACTGTGCTGAAACTGAAAAGAAAAGCATTATATGTATCAAATGAGTCTTTAAGCTGTTTGATACGCCGCAGAGATGAGTCAGAGGCAAGTATTTGAAGTTTGCCACTTCCCTGCTTTAAGAGAGTTTCTAGCCTTTTTTGTGTTTTCTTGGGTTTTTTCTTAATGACTCAGGGACATACCTCCACACAACGACACGTTCATCTTACCCACTCAATCTTTCAAAAGAAAACCTTTGTGAAATATAATAGATATGGTCAAGATGATGTGGAAAATGTATCAAAGTCCCATTAACAAAAATGGTCCTTTACTATAACTCATGTTAGTAGGTAGCTGTATACAGAAGTAGAGGTTAAAATTCTCCCTCTACCAGACATTACAGAAATAATATATCATAAATATAATGTATTTTCAATTATTAAATATTACAACATATTATCTACAAAGCAGACCCACTGAAAACGTGTCAAATGCTTAATTTACTCTGTCAGGATGATTTTCCAGCTGTTAAGTCCTCTAAATATAAAATGACCAATTCTATAGGAATCAAATCCAAAATTTCTACAAGGTTACATGAATCCCAAAGAACAAACACAACAAATCTATTTATATATGTTTACAAAGAATGACAGAAAAATTTTATGATAAACATACAGTCCATGCTAATTATTGTCTTGCACATGAAGGCAAATAAATCCACAATTTCTATAAATCAAAGTTACTCGATATAGAACCCGTCAAAGCATTTCTTCCTATCCTGTAATACCTTATCTAGCTTCACAGTGGTTTGACCCAGGCCATATTGAAATTTTGACAAAATAAAACTAATCATGGCCAAAAAGTCCAAATTGAAACAGAAACACATCACATCATAGCGTGGCATTGACAAATACCAGGAAGAAAATGCACTCACCTACATTCTAAAATCAGCATGAAAACCGACACCAAATTAAGTCATTGTAACATTCCCTTCCAACAAGATCCGCATTTCATTATATATACTGCTTCATCTGACAGCCAGAAATTTACGTCAAATAGGAAAGATACTCTTCCACAGAAAGTCAAATTAAAGTTAAGATACATCTATCAGTACACAATGACAGAAGATAATATCAATTTAAGCAACTAAATTCAGTGACTATAATCAATTCCCTGCTTATTAAGCAGTTGAAAGGTTTAGAGTACATGTTTTTATTTATTCTCACTATATTTTAATTTTGTACATAATTCTGCAAAGAAATCTACCCTGTCTCTATTTCTACTGACCTAAAAATATATAAACACCGAGATGTGTCATCCTTCATACCTAAATTAAGAACAAATTCAGTACCTGTGTCAGGCAAAACTTTCCTGCAATTTTGGCTAGTAAAGTGGTTTGCTTTAAAGGGAACATAAATAACAAAGTTCAATGCAAGTGTAAAAGGAAACTCCTGGAACTACTTTGAGTTACAGAACAAAATTTCATCTTGTTTCAAACATACAGGATGAATGTCAGTGTCTGCAGTGTCAGAGAAATGGACTTTAGAATAGTTAATCCCAAACTTACACAACTAAAGATTTCATATGGTAAACAAAATAGTCTCTTTGATAGCCTCATGCTGATTAATGCTCTTTCAGACCATGAAAAGAAGCAAAAGACTCACAGAGGATCTTCTGCTTGCCCATGCCATCAAAACCCATCCAGCAGTAAGATGTACAAGTAGCTTGGTGATGCTTTACATCATTCCTATGGAACAGTCACATCCTGTTTCAAAGGTGGTCTTTCAGGTTATTGCTGTCACACAATGAGCCAAGACAAGACACCTCTTCAGCGAAAGAGAGCATTTACTTAAAAAAATATTTACCATTAATGTAGAGAGGGAAAAAAAAAACCAAATTGACATGAAGAATGGCAGCTGATTTTCAAGAACATACAGAAGTGGGGAGCGTGTACATTTAGTTTGCCCTCTGGTGGCCAATTCAAACGCTGGCTACATTTAGACAAGGATGCACTTTGGGATCAATGTAATTAGAAGGCTAGAAGGCAGCAGGCATGTTACAATGACTTTTACAGTTCTTCATCTAACCCCTCATATATTTTTAGCACACAACTGCAACTGTTAACTTGGTATTCCTTTCGCAGTTGCCAGCTAAGTACCTTTGAGTGTCTACCAATCAACTTGCACAGATCCAGCCATTGGCCAGGTTTAAGATATTTTAAAAACTATCAGAATGTATCTTTCTAATCTCCTGGAAAGATAAAAAGGTGCAAATGGAGGGCAGACAGTTTTGAAGGATAGAATAACAGACAGATTTATGCCACTAGAATTCAATAAATCAGAGGATAGAACAGAATTCCAGACAAAATTACTGGAGTTTCTCAAAAGCACTTGTGAATTTGTCTGTGTAGGTAAGTGACAACTACCACTCAAAAGCAAATTGTTACCACTAGGTACTTCTAAGTACAGAGAATTTGATTCAGTAGAATCTTTGAGAACATTTCTTGGAAGAGATTGAAGAAAAAACTCACAGCAGAACAGAAGAAACCTGAAATAATCTGTAGCTACTAAGTTGTCAAATGAGACAAGAAGCAGTTTCAGATTCTGTAGAAGATCAGGTCTGACTGCTGAATAGAAATAACACCTAAAAAATTTCACAATTTTCAGTTCTAGACAGACAATTAGTCTGACAAGCATTATTAGAGAATATGTAATTCTCTGTGATTCTGAGCAGCAACACATCAAGTTGACCAGTCAGCAACAGGAGACCCAGCTACTTAAAAAAAATTCCCTTCCATTTTCTTCTCCCCAAACTGCAATGGTCTGAAACAACCATATGCCTCAACCACACACTTCTCATCAAATCCAGGATTAATGTCATCCTTCTTTGCAAGCAATTAGCCTGGTAGATTCTCAAAGGAGCTTTCTTTTGCACAAAGAGTTTCAAGTATACGAAAATTTAAAAGGACTCAAGAATTCAAGAGTTTGCTGAAAATACAGGCTTTATTTGCCAACAACATTGACATTAACAGTTTATTTCAATGAAGGTTTCAGGCAATCCTGCAGCCCCATTATTGCAACACCCAACAAAAGTATTCTGATTGCAAACACTCAAAAAGCTGCCAATTCTGCCTCACACACTAAATAAATGCACAGAGACAGCTGCCTGAGGATTTGGAAAGACCAAAAGCGAGATGAGAATATATTACCCTCTAGTGACTGCCTACCAGCTAAAGCTAAAATTGTAAATATTTGCTTGTGTATTTTGTGTAATACAAAGCCAAGTAAAGGGAGAACTTCTATCTGCAACTAAGTAGGTGAAAAAAAAAAAAACAACAACAACAACAAAACTCCAGTGACTTGGGTAATAAGACAATATTATTTTACCTGAGCCAACTACTTAGTTTAAAACAGCCTACAATGAGCATGGCCTCAAAATTAAAGTCTTTCTCAATAACTGGTTTTCTAGATGAATCGCAGAACTGCGGACGGCATGATGAAATAATTACCTGCCTTAGCTGCAGTCATTTTAACTGTACTGGAGATTTGTAACATCTTTTCCCTTACATCACTTTTGTCAAATATCTGACTATTTGACTTGTACAGAGAAAAATTTATGAAGGAAAGAACTGATGCAATGCTGATAAAGCCTGTAATGTTATTGGCTGCTCTGAAGTGCCTTTGTATCATTTTGAAATGACAGCGTTATGCCTTTGTGGCTTTTGCTTTTTTATCTTAAGTAGTTTTGATACCTGAGTACACGGTGGTGTAAACGGACAGTCTTTTTGTTACAAAAGAACAGATTAGGGGATGCACAAGTTACACAAAGCCTTTCCAGGTGTATCTTTCATACATGCAGAAACGATTACAAGCTAGACACTTGCCAGCAATATAAGCTCCTGCAAAAAATGGATGGCAGGGAGAGCGGGGGATGCTCCAGAATATCTGCCTGGCTTTTATTCACACAATTCTGTAATGTGAAGATCTAACCAGTTATCAGTGGAAGAGTCATTTTAATAGTCTTGATCCAAGGTTTCTTTGCCAGTCACATTAATTGTAGCATCAAAATATCTTTTATAGTAAGCAATCTTTCAAAACTCTCCATTTCTCTCCTTTCATGAGAAATTTGGCATTGTTTTCCATCCATTCTATAGGACTTTGTGTTGTTTTTCAAAATACAAAGTAGAGAAAAAATACAATTTTATTTTTCAATATATACACACTTTACAAGAAAAACATACCCACACACACAGTCAAAAGCAATCCTTCGTTTAGAACTCAGATTCATCTAGGTATATACTAACCTAGAATAAGAAACTGGCCACTGATACAAGATACAAAAGTAAAACTGGAGAACTGGAGTTCATCTTAAAACTGATTTAGTAAGCTTTCATTCCAGCATAGTGTTAGACAACAGGAGCATTCCATCCAGATAAAAAGTATTGATGGGGCTCTTCAGAACAGAGTTATTTACTTTCAATGGGATTAGAGAACATTTAGGTTCACTGGGGAAAAGTACACTTCCAGAAGGAGAAATAAGACATCTACCACCAGACGGTAACAGCTCTGTATGACAAAAACTCTGAAAAAAGAGCTTAGGACTTGCCAAGAACTAGAGAGCTTATCTTCAGGCTACCCTAATATAGGAGAAGTCACAAATCTAAAGCCTGAGGGTACATTCAATTTGAATTAAAAAAGGAGTCAGACTTCAGAATAAAAGACTACCTTGCTGTAAAACTACTGTGCCATGTGACATTAGTGGATAAACTGTTCTCTGTAAGGACAACTGTAATCTATTAATATTAAATTTCTGCTATGAAACAGCACTGGAGGTTTTAAACAAAATACAATTTCTGACTCCATAAAAATACCACACTTTTTCTAGTTTCACTGGAGAAAATAGGAAAACGGGACTAAGCCTACTTATAATCTCCTCTACACTTTTCAAAAAAAGTGAAATTTCAAGAGCATCAAAAAGCAAATTGGCAAGAGTATCAAAATTAAATATAGACTGAGGCACGAGGATCTATAGTTAACACTTCTTATCCCAGTCAGATTTTTGAAAAGGTTGCTGAAACACTCAAAAAAATCGAAGATATCATGGAAGCATAGAATGTTTTGGGACGCAAGAGACTTTAAAGATTATATGGTTCAAACCTCCTGCCATGGATGGGGAACCTTTCTCTTCCAGACCAGGTTACCCAAAGCCCTGTCCAGCATAGCATACAACAATTCCAGGGATGAGACATCCACAACTCCTCTGGGCAGCATTTTCCAGCGTCTCACCACCCTCACAGTAAAGGATTTCTTCTTAACATCTTTTCTAAATCTCCCCTCTTTCACTTTGAAGGCATTCCCCCTTCTATCACCACAAAGCCTTGTAATAACTCCCTCTCCAGCTCTCTTGTAGCCCCCTTCAGGTACTGGAAGGTTTCTCTGAGGTCTCTCTAGAGCCTTCTGTTCTCCAAGCTAAACAACCCCAACTCTCTCAGTCTGTCTTCACAGAGAAGGCACTCCAGGCCTCTGACCATTTTCACACCCCTTCTCTGGACTTGTTCCCTCTCATCCATGTCCTTCTTATGCTGAGCGCTCCAGAACTGGATGCAGCAATCCAGGTGGGGTATCATGAGAGTAAAGTAGAGTAGAGAGGGAGAATCATCTCCCTCAATCTGCTGGCCATGCTTCTTGTGATGCAGCCCAGGATGTGGTTGGCTTTCTGGGCAGAAAGCGCACATTGATGGGTCAGGTTGACCTTTTCATCCACCAGCATACCAAGTCCTCCCCAGGGTGCTCTCAGTCCTTTTTCCACCCATCCTGTATTTGTGCTTGGGGCTGCCCAAACCCAGGAGCAGGACCTTGCACTTAGCCTTGTTGAACTTCTTAGGGTTCACACAAGCCTATCTCTCAAGCCAGCCCAGGTCCCCCTGGATGCCATCTCTTCCGTCCAGCATGATGACCACACCACACAGCTCAGTGGTGTCAGCAAACTTACTGAGTGTGCTGAGCATTGATCCCACTGTCAATGACAACAACAACGATGTTAGACAGCACCAGTGCCGACACCAGCCCCTGAGGAATGCCAGTCATCTCCATTTGGACACTAAGATGCTGACCACAACCCTTTCAGTGCAGCCATCCAGCTAATTCCAGATCTGATGAGTGACCCACCCACCAAATGCATGTCTCTCCAGTTTAGAGATTATGATGTTGTGCAGGACAGTGTCATATGCTCTTCACAATTCCCAGAAGATGATATCACTTGTTCTTACTGTATCCACCAATACTGTAATCCCATCATAGAAGGCCATGCTGGCTGTCATAAATCACTTGGAGTTTACAGAAGGAACTTCTCCGTGATCTTGCTGGACACTGAGGTAAGACTGACTGACCTGTGGTTTCCCAGGTCTTTCTTATCTCTGTTTTTAAAAATGAGGGTTATGTTTCCTTTTATCCAGAAGGAATTTTACCAGACTGCCATAGCTTCTCAAATACGATGGGTAGGGGCTTTGTACTTCCTTGGACAGTTCCCACAGGACCCACAGCTGTATCTCATCAGGTCTCATGGATTTGGTGCACCCTCAGTTTCCTTAGATGTTGTCAGAGCTGATCTTCTGCAGTGGGTGGTTCTTAATTCTTCCAGTCTCATCCTTTGCATCCTGCAACTCAGGCCAGTGTGACTGGCACACTAGCCAGTGAAGACTGAGGCAAGAAAGTTGTGGAGTACATCAGCCTGTACTTACCACTACAGGTCCATATCCTGTGTGACCTGGTTTCCTGCTTCCTTCCTGAGAGAACCCACATTTTCCCTAGTCTTTCTTTTATCAGTGAGAGATTTTCCTGTTGCCCTTGATGTCCCTAGCCAGATTTAAATCTATCAGGACTTCAGCTTTCCTAACCTGATCTCTAGCTCTTCAGACAATTTCTGTTTTCCTCCCAGGCTACTTGTCCCTGCTTCCCTCTTCAGGCTTCCTTTTTGCATTTGAGTTTACCAAGGAACAACTTGCTCATCCATGCAGCCCCTCGATGATTTTGCCCAACTTCTTTATGGGGATGCATCACTCCTGAGCTTGAAAGATGCGATCCTTGAACATTAGCCAGCTTTCTTGGGCTCCTCTTCCCTCCAGGGCTTTATCCCAAGGTACTCTGCCAGTCATATCCCAGAAGAGGACCAAGTCTGCTCTCCTGAAGTCCAGTGTAGGGAGCTTGCTGCACATCCTCCTCATTGCCCTAAGGATCTCGGAACTCCACCACTTCATGGTCACTGCAGCCAACGCTGCCCTTCAGATTCACACTCCCCATCAGATCCTCCTTGTAGCTGAGAACAAGGTTCTCAGAGCAGAGCACCTCTCCTCGTTAGCTCCTTTATCACTTGGAGAAGAAAGCCATCATCAATGCATTTCAAGAGCCTCTTGGAATGCTTCTGCCCTGCTGTGTTGTCCTTCCAACAGAAACCAGGTTGGTTGAAGTCCTGCATGAGAACCTGGGTTTGTTAACATGAGGCCACTCTTATCTGTCCACAGAGGACCTCATCCCCTTGGTCTTCCTGGTCACGTGTAGCACCCCTCACTACAGTGTTACCTGTCCCTGCCCATCCTTTAATCCTGACCCATAAACTCTCAGTCAACTCCTTATCTGTCCCCAAGTGGAGCTCCATGCACTCCAGATGGTCATGGACACAGAAAGTGACACTCTCACCTCATCTCCCCTGCCCGTCTTCCTAAAGTGCCCCTATCTTTCCATTCCAACATTCCAGCCACAGCAGCCAACACAAAACATATCTCTGATGCCAAGAAGAACACAGCCCTGCAGGAGTGCATTAATCTAACTCTTTGTTTATATTTATATATACTCTATGCTACATGCATTAGCATGGAGGTATTTAAGTTGGGCCCCTATGAAGGACTGGAATTCCTCTGTGCTGCCCTTGAGGTCCTCTCCTGTGGCTCTGCACACCCTCTCCAGCCTCTGGCATCTGCTCTAGCTCTGGTATCAAAGTGTTAAGAGGGGGATGGATTGCAGTTCCCCTTTCCCAGCAACTTTAGTTACAAAGCTCTCTTCACCAGCTTAGCAAGCCTGTGACCAAAGGTACTGTTCCATGTCTAAGCTCATCTGAAAGAAACATTAAAGAAATAAAAAGTAAACTCTTAGATTTTCTTGCAGTGTACAGTACCAATGATCCTTTGCTTTTAAACACAAAATCACTGACGATCATATTAACAACTTAATTCCTCTGAACAATACAGAGCACCAATTTTAATTCACATGAATGTGTAAAAACACTACTCCGTATTTAAAATGGCACTTACTCCCAGCTGCTCAAAATTTCTTTGTTCACTTTACTCCATTAAGCAAAGCTTCCATTTAATGCACCCAAATGACTTTTTAAAATATTTTTGCATTGCTCATTCATATAATGCAGTCTGCTTCGAATTCTTTGTTCCAGAATACCTTCTTGAGTATATCCTGTTGCCCAAAATCCCTTTAATTTTATAAGCTACAGACAAGTGTTCTTACAGTCCATAATAAAAGACTTTTTGACTAGCTAGAAAAATAAATTCAAATCACTGAATGTTTGCTAAAGAACTACTCACACACCCCTCTTCTATTTTGGCTGAAGGACAAAATGTTTTTTAGTCAGGATGCTTCAGGTGTTAAGAAGCCACCAAAACCCATCCTTAGCCTGATGCCTCTGCCTTCACTCCGATCCCCCTTTCTAAAACAAAGTCCCTTAATTAACACTCTACATTCAGAAAACTCATATGTTAAATTCTCATTGCCTCTCAGACTAAGGCTATGTAGAACAAGAAAAAAATATTTGTGGTGAAAGTTGCTTCATATCAGAAAACGTGGTGAAAATAGTCACCATATCTATTCCTTTCCATGTTTGGGGCATTTTGGGCTAAAATCCCAAGCTTTTATCTCTGCATAGTTAGTTCAACACTGTGCAGTTCTTTTCTTTTTTTTACTCAAAACCAAACAGTTGTAGTGCAAAGCCTAGAGGCTTTACAATATTTTTTTTGTATGTACATCAGGAGCTTCATAAATACTATATTATGCATCCCTAGATAATCAGAGTATGGCAGCTAGTATACACAAAGCTGTTTTGCTTACTTCATTTCTTGTTTTCAGATTTTTCTCCTTCCTGGCTTTCCTAAGCATGGATATATCTGTATATTTTACCTCATATTTATGTTTTTTTCACATAATTTATTTCACATAATTTAAACCCTGGCTTTATCTGTTTTCATTTCCTCTTCAGAATTTACTACCGATCCTTCAATTCGTTACTCTGATCAGCAGCTTTCGGTTTCAGCTTTTCTCCCTGAAACCATGGAAATAAATGGATGTGGTTAGTTGAGTGACAGAAGAGCAATTCACAGCTACAAAGCTACACTTCTGTAACAAACTACAGCACACCTAAGAATGTTCTTGCTGTACCTCCCTGGAGAAACCAACTCCCACTCTGCAGACTGCAGCACTACTGTGAAAACAGAGTCCTTGACAAAATATATATGCCTACATCTTCTTCAGAGAAAGTACTGTAACAGAGCACATGGGGACAGGCAAAGAGTGCTCCGAGACATTCATTTCCAGAGTGCATTAATCAGCACTGTCTTCAAGGACCGACCCACAACACACTTAAGTACTCTAAATATTTCCAAGAATTTCAGGTCATGCTCTTTATCAGTCCTCCACCACACATAAAACACACTGCAATATTTTACATTTAAACAAGATAATCTGAAGAGCAGACACTCCTGTGACAAAAATGAGAAATAATTATTTGTATACAATGTATCTTCTCTAACATAGCTGAGTTCATAAAAAGGTATTAACAGTTCATAAAAGGGTATCGATTCATCAACCATTTTATTGACATTAAAGTACAGAAAAATAAAAATCCAGAAAAGCTCCTGTAGGTAGTAACTCTGTTTTATTCTTCAGGAATAACATTCCACGATTGGAAGTAGAAGAATGTTGAAACAAAACAATTAAACTTTCAGTAACTACATAGTAACTATGCATGTCAGGGTTAAAGATTTTAAACTTCTTTTAGCAGTATAATGCTGCACTGCAAAAATAAAGTAATCTACACATAAAACACCTCTTTTACATGCAGGTTCAATACTTTATTCTTCACATGCTGAATTTACAGAATAACAAAGAATTGTCTTTTCATCGACTCATACAAAACACCTATTACTTGAGACTAGTTGCACCTAATTTCAGCACTTAAAAACCAGCTGTTTCATCTGTAAAAAGCATCTAGGACAACTAGCCTTCCTGACAGAAAAAGGTGATCACTCTGAAAGGATGTCACACATAAAATCACAACAGAAAAACTGTTCAAAGCAGATATCTGTCTCCACTCACTATGGTGTAAGTCTGCAGAGAACATGCTTATGCTAAGCATGCTTATGCTACACTACTACAGTTAGGCAAGATGAGTCTCAGCTTCACCTTCTGAATAATCATTTCACTTCCCAGTAGTTATTTGGCTGAGCAAGGAAATCCTGATTATCACCCGACACACAAACACAGCAGAGCATTACCTGGATAATGCATGCATTTTCTTTGTTTTGCAAAATTTACCCGAAGATAACTCTACTTTTCCAAATTAGGCTATTTCTGAAGGAATGGGAAGGGGAAAATGCTTTTTGTTGGCACCTTTTTTTCCTCTTCCAGAAGCAGTACTGTGGCATTTTAAATCTCTGTAGCAGGTTTAGGCTGTAACATTAAGCAACTCCACACAACAAGAAACAATACATTACTATCACAGTTGATTCAACCTCCATCAGAATTGTCCTTCTGAGAGCTAGAAAAAATAGTTCTTTTACATCTGGAGTTTTTTCCTCTGAAAAATATGTTGAAAAATCTTTAATGTTGTTATTTTTCCAAGCAAAACAATTCATTATCTCCACTTATAACATAGTAGTATCTAATCTACATTCTATTCCTATGGAAAGACAAATTAATGTCTAGCCTCAGGTGCTGGTGAAAATAATATTCATAATTTAGAAGACTTGAAAAAGAGAAATAGCTGAAACGTAAGGATAGAAACCAGGTGAGAAAAATAATAAGAAAGAAATTCCTGGTTGTTTAAGGAACCAAGGTAAGTGTCCTGGCACTGAACAGCCCTCTTAATTCAACACAAGCCATGGAAGTCATATCCTAATTTTATTTCTTGCCTACTAATAATTTTGAGAGAAAAACGAATACATAAAGATACGCAAATTACACAAAGAAGATTTCTCCAGTTTTTTCCACTATTAGGGCGATATATGTATCTATCCAGGCGGAAATCCACAATATCCTGACATCCTTGAGAACTAGCAGAAACTTTAGAAACTTAAAGGAATGACGGATTGTAGAAAAGAATAGCTTTTCTTCTTCATGTCTATTTCTTCCACCAAAACTTTTCTTAAATAAAAATCAAAATCTCCTCTTGCCTTTTCACAGGACTCTTTCTTCCACCCTGGCACAAAGAAATGCACGAAGCTTTGAGGTAACTGACATTCAGATTAAAGCAAAACTCCTCCATGAAGGCTACATTCATAACTATGAAGAAAGGTAACAAATTATTGTAGAGCAACAACTATCTACAGTGGAAATCATCTAAAGCAATCCTACCTAGCATTATTCAGCACTAGAAAATTTGACATATGACATATTTCTGCCAATTGACTGTTGCCATATGTGAGCAAGTAAATGAGGAAAAAAAATCAGCATGCAAGATATGGGGAGGGAAACAGGAAAGAAATACAAGAGCAGGAAAGAGAAATATTAGTGAAATCTTCATATGTTGGTATAGCAAAAGTAAGTCAGGTATCTACTGTTTGCAGCTGCACAGATGTGCTCTTTTATCAGAGCAAGATACTGGGGTTAGAGATGTACAGGTACAGAGCACAGACCTTGCACACACCACATGAGCTGATTTAAGGCAGAGATGGCAACAGCCAGTCACAGCAAAAACAACATTGTCATCTAGAGCTTGAAGTCTTCTCATTCATCTGATGACAATGTCAGCAATTTAGTCCTGTCTGGACTGTACTCTTAATGGTTCAGATGGAGGGAGAAAGAAATCTAGGTATCATTTTAAAAGGCTTATACAAGGAGGAAAAGTGAAGAAACATCTCCGGAGAAAGAAACTCCGGCACTTGGGAAGCAGGATTTTTACTCACAGCAGATTTTCCCTTTCAAACAAGCGTAGTATCCTTTAAGCTCATTCCCCTTTTAAACAACTCTTCCTTTTAATTACAGCTCAAATTATGTGGAAAAAGGATGACCTTTCAGGAGATAAAAACTTCAGCAAAATTTCGACCTCTCCAACTGTCACACTAATCAACGCTGAAAGGCCTAAAAGCTCTAAAAATGTCTTACTAATTTCTTCATTTCCAGATAGTTCACAATGAAAAACAGAAAACACAGTCTAAAGTACAGGGACACAGCTAACAAAGTAGAAAGGCTATTGTAATATTAACTAATACTTTCTATTCTAATATAAATTATATCAAGACTATTATATACATACTTGAGGAGCCTTAAGCTTGTCTTAAATACTCTTATAATCATAAAAATTCATGGAACAGTGATAACAATATCCAATCTCAATCATGTGCTTTTCCATGACTGTGATCTTATATTTTGGTACTTCGGGGTTGAACTCCTATGCTATCCTTACAGGAAAACGGGAGATGCAATAGCCTTAAGCAAATTAAATTACACCTCTAAAGTATTTGAACACATCTATTTTCCCTTAGGCTGCTTTATCTTTGAGAACCTTGAAGAAACACATTAACAGGAAGAGGCTGCTCCCATTTTGCTGCTCAACACGCGCATTACTGAACTGTTATGTACATGCATAGCAGAAGGTATGAACATCTCAAACAATGCTTTGACTCAGTTTGAAGTTTTCTCCTCTCTCCACTGTCAGAAACAGACAAGGAAAAACCCACCTCTCCCTTCTATCCTAAAGTCTTCTGTGTGTGTACTCTTGCTCTCCTAATTTTAATTCTTCTCTTTGCTCTTCATTCTTTACTGCAGAAGTGAGGCTAACCGCGGCCAAAAAAAATACCTAAGAAAATTTCCCCCACAGATTAAGGAATCTTTCCTCCTCTCATACCTACTTCGGTTGCTAGAACAAAAAGAGTCAAAGAAAACATGTACTCTGAAAATCAAAAAATAGCCACTTCTAACCTTTGGGGGTCCTGCATTAAGTCCCAGCTGAAATATCAAAATTTCTGTAGCCGTACAGCTGATCTATGAAGAGCATTAGTAAAGAGAGCCCCTGATCTCCATGGGATCTTCCTCTGATACTCATAAGCATTTGGAGAGCTCTGAAGCATTACTGGAAGAAAAAACATGTCAAATACATTCTTTAAAAAACTTTATTTTCTTCTTCATTTGAATTAAAATTTAGTTACCAAGTCGAAAAATGAAGACAACAGCAACTGAAATATTTTTTTTCAAATTTCAGGTTTAACAATGAATAAGCTAAATATATTTGGAACCTTTTTGATGATAGCAGTGACCTTCATTTGCCTCCAAATAATTGCACGCCAACAACCTACTTTTACAACATTGCCACTGAACGTTTTTTGGTTTCAGAAAGGAGCAGTAACACATACCCTGCTAGCCACATTACATAAATTTGTTAGTGGCTGTTCAAAAATAAGCTCAATGGACGAACTGCTGCCTACAAGCAAGCTGGCTAACTGTTCTGCATTAACTTTTCACTCGGAGGTAGTAAAAATGAGGTTTATATTAAGCTACTTCATACAAATGCAGTTAAGCACTTTGTTGTAAAACTACACATTTTGTTCTAAATACCACATAGATCCATCCAAATCACCTCTGCACACCAAACTCAAATACCAATACCATGGAAAGTATGAGCAGATATTGCTCAGAAACAGGATAAACTTGCTTGCTTAACGCCCTGCATTACTAGAGCTATGCTATTTCTATATCATTATTATTACTTCCATACCCTCACTCATCACCTGTATCTCTTGAGAGCATTTTGCCATGTAGATGCACCTTTAGTGTCTCCACAGGGAGACACCAGAAGGAACAGCTAAAACACTTGCTCTCTATACCTACTTATTTTACATTAATCATCATATACATGTATTAGTTGTTGATAGTAATTTTGTAATCAGGACTCAATTCACAAGATTACTCGTACTTCAGAAAAAAACTACCTGTTTCTATAACTCTTCAACATAAACCTCAAAGATGTATTGCCACCACTGATAGAAAAAGTGCTCAGTAGAAATTAATACCCATAGGAGTGACAGATGCCCCGACGAAAAATACCTTTTTAAGCAAATAATAAAGAGTTTTAGTAAGATCTTCCATTTTCATTTGGAGAGAAAAGTTATTCCAAGGTCCTCTCTATACTCACTACAAATGATACAGCAAAGATAACATGCTGTACATTCATCAAAAAATTATTTTAGTCTTCCTAACATTCCCAAATTAAATAAAATATTTCTATATGAGACAAAATTATACACATGACAAACTTAACAAGTCAGTATTTTTGCAAGAGTCCTTTTAAAGCAAAATAATGAAAACTTATCACTTTTGCCTGCAAAAGAAAGAAAAAAAAACAGCAAAACCAAACAAATAAAAAAGCTTTTACTCTTCCTACAAATTTAATTTATGCCACACCATATATAGCAAGATATCTAATAAAAAGAACCTACAACACCCTTTCCTTAAGCTTAGCTCTGCCATTAGAATTAAAGAAGATGTAAAATGAGCATCTGGCCTCATCTGATTTTTCTTGCAGTCTTAAAAAAGAGAAGAATATTAACATCTCAGACCTACAGTTAACAGTCAAAGAACGTTTATGGCAAAAAAATCCACCATGTGCATATATATGCACACACTAAAAAAAAACCCTGCTCCTCCTGCAAACAGCCACATATTTACCCTGCTGTTTTGCACCTAAATAAATCTAAAACACATAACACTGCCTTTAAAAATCCAGCTACAAAGAAATTACCATACTGTTGCTACAATTTTTTACATCAGTGAGAATACCCTTCGAGTGCTTGTTGTATATATATATCAACATTTTATTTTCCTGTTTCCCCTAGAGAAGCACTTAGCTTCCTTTGTTCCATTAGTTATCTAATAAAGCAACAAAAAAGTAAACACGAGACACAAAGATATGAAAAACATTGTAGCAGACCAATAAAAACAAATAGGAAAATATATGAAGATATATGAAATTAGTCCTTAAAACCAGAAAGCAAATATTAAGCGTATTTTCTTTGTCCCTTTAAATAGACTATGTATGCTAAAGATAAAGAATTATTCACCAAGCAACCAAATCCAAATGTTAACTTAATAACAAGAAAATTTAATTACATGTGCAGCAAGTTGCTTCTTCTTTGGTTGCTTAGTCATTTGGGATCGTTTGGGCTTTTTTTTAAAATACAAGCTAAGAATCACATATATCTCTACATATAATCAATCACCAAAATCCATCAAGAAATATGATGCCTGCTATGAAACCACACTGCAGTATCACACTTTCCTTCTGAACCAGTGATATGGGCCAGCAAAGTACTGACAGAAACTACCGAGAAACTCACTGACCACAAATTTTAGTACTGTGAAACAACTGTAAGAATTGGAAGTGCCTAACAGCACTCATACATAGCAGTACACCGCACACTTAGTTTTCATTTAAAAGTTTCTCATCAGGTATTTTACAGGGTTTTTTTCAATAGTCTGAGAGAGTACGTAATTTTTGTTCTTAGGTCAGTTCTGCCTTGAATTCACTACAACCCATAAGAACTTTTCACATATACCAGCAGAACCTTTCACAATGCCCAGTACTGGTGATTTTTTCCCCCCCACAGACAGTGTTATGCAACAGTTAATACTACAAGTCCATGAGCATGCAACTAACTTTCCATACCAAGTTTCTCAAACAAATGTAACTTCACTTTCTACGAAAAAAGTCTTAATGAAGACAAATTGACTGTTTATTGTTTCAAACATTTCAGTGAAAATCACCAGATCTGCTGAAAATAATTAATTTAACATCAAAAAGTCCACGTTTTATAAGAAAACTATACAGAAATCCCACTGGGTAAGGCTATTTTCTATCTAGAAACTGATCGCTTTCTACACACGTTCAATTTAAAAGCTACTTTCATCTTCTGGGCTATTCATCAATAGCCCTACAGAAGTTGAAACAATTTCTTATCAACAAAACTTTCCCAAGATACTCGAAAAACATACAAATCTAGCTCAGAATAGTCTCTGCAGAGTAGCAGCTCTAGCTGAATGTAAGCACATAAACTACATGAGTTGGCTGCTAAAAGACACCTGGCCCATAGTTCATGATATTCAAGTTGTATTTCATACAGTAAGTGCTCCCCTAGGATATAAAAAATTGAGGTCATGATCTTGATTTCTGCTGTTCTTGGTTAGTTATTCCTTATTCTTCAGCAAGTTATTGTGAAAAATCTACAACAAAAACACATCTGCAGAAGAACAAGTAAGTTTACAAATAAGGCAAGTTTCTATAATTCATGTACTGTAAGCCAGGATTCAAAATAAACTGCTGATTTGTGAATGAACTGTGATTTACAGAAATGTTTAACTTCAAAAGAGCTAAGTCACAGGAAGGGGTGAGTGGCTTGTGTCCAGACATAAAGGAAATACAGAATTTTCAGGCACAAAAGAGTACACTAAAAAGATGGGATACATAGCTGAAGCTGCAGAAACTGAGTGCCATCTTAAATTTGAACACAATCATACTTTTAGCTTTAGTGTTTAACATAAAATTCTGAAACATGTCCAAATAAGATAAATTATGTTAACTACTGAAAAGATTTGGGGTTTCTTGATGTATATCCCTCCTGAATAAACTTTAAAATATTGAAAAGAGTAGTGTTTGCTCAGGACAGTTATACCTACAAATAATCCAGAAATTAATCGACATGTTTTTACACACCTGACCTGATATCTACTGGCATCAACATTCTTTGCTCCCACACAGCAGATCCCTCCACAAATTCTATTATTTGGATACTAATACTGCATTAGTAATGAGAAACTTAATTTAAAAAAAGATTGCAACTTTCAGTGGTCAAAAACCCAGTGGTTTTAACATTTTCTATTTAAAAAGAACCAAATAATTTCACACACTACAGTAGTTTTACAGTTTATCATATTTCCTTTCTTTTGCGTATGAAATGTGAATTTGGCTGTCAAAGTAACTGGTGCTACAATTAATCTTTCCAAAGTAGCAGAGCTTAACTTTCTGAAATGTTAAAGTAATATTGTCACATCAAACCCACCAATAAGGCATTACCTATGCCAAAAGCAAACAATTCAACCACTTCATCTATTAAAAAACAACTCCACACTATTGGAATGAACAGCAAAAAAAGACACTGCCCAGACAGTAACAATCGTAACACAAACTAATAATCTCACTTAATGGAATCACAGCAAGGGATTTCACAGGAAGCCTGCTCACAGGCTTACATTAGCCACAAGCCTAAATTCTTCACTAGACAGAACACAGAGCACTCAAGATGTGAGAAATTCAAATTCAGTACGCAGAAATCAATCCCAGTAGTGATTAACTAGGATGACTACACTGTCATCCTAGTTTCAACTTAGAAATCCAGTGTCAGAACGCCTCTAAAACTGAAACCAACCTACCAAAATATTGGTCAATGGTATTGGACTAAAATTGAATCTTTATAGTTAAATGTTGTATTAACAAATCAGTACACCTGACCGTTCCATCATTGATATTTCAGGATGCACTAAACATGTTCAAACATTAACAATTATCGTGAAAATTGAGACTTGGCACTCAGTCTTATTTTCATCACGTTACTAAGTGATTTCAGGAAACAAACAAGCTATTTTTAGGGTAGTAAAATACAGACTGCTAGAAATTAAGTAGGAATCTGATCAAGTAAAAGAATCAGATAAATTCCACTTCTCCAAATAAACACATACAGTAGGCTGCCTATACATGGTAACTAGACATCCACGAGGTATGAACTCTGGGTACTCAAATGCCTTTGCACGAATATTTTCTCACAAATTGTGTTGCTCCATTCTCAGAAGAAATCATGAAACAATACTCATGTGATCATAAACCAGCAATTTTTCTTTAGAAACCCTCTAAATTGTTCTTAAGCTTTCTCCTCAGAATGCTGATTTAATTGCTGTGTGCAAGAAACTAAATAGAGAGAAAACACCATAAATTGAGCAATGACAATGAACTAGGTGAGAAGCAGTAAATCAAACAACAAAATGGAATAATTATTTCATATTTGTGTTATATTTTTAACTTAAAAGCAAAGGTTACTGGAGTGGTGCAATACTATTCCGTATTTAGCAAAACGCTTAAGTACTCCGCTCTTTCATAAAACTTCATGTATTTTCCTCAAACTTTTCTCAGAAAGCTAATACATAGAGTTTGAAAAAGATTTCAGGATTCTTCCCTGTCCTACAAATCTTCTTGGCAGCAGAGACACCAGCCAGTCATTACAAATACCTCAAGCTAAAAATCGCTCAGAACAGCAATACACAGCTGAATAACAGTATCAAGTCCTTAACTAATTTTACGCTGTTGGAGTGAAGCCCTTAACCTCCTTTTAATCCCCTAAAACTTGATTGTTTCTTAAACCCTTTCCCCAGTGAACAACCTACACTTTTTACAAGACATTTTCCCTGCCAAACTGTCCTGGTTTTTAATAGAAATTAGGTACATAATTCCTTCTAAATTTAAAAAAAAAAAAAAAGAAAGGAAAGCACCCAAACCCCATCAAAAGATAAAAATACCAAAGTACCTGTATTTCGAAAAGCCTAAGGCATTATCTAAGAGTCACAATCAAATTTCACAGAATACACACATAACTAAAACAGATTCTTGTTATATATATTTAACTTAAGCAAGCACACCATTCACTCAAGGCTGACCTTAAGAAACTTAAAACCTCAAAAAACTTTTAAAAAGGAGGAAAGCAGGAAGACTTCCAAATTCATACAGTCTACTTGTCAGAAAGGACAAAAATAGAACAAGAAAAATTCTTCCAAATTCATGACCTAAGTGATAAGATCTGGAATTCTGATCTGAATTGATACTCAAGTTTTTTTAGATAAGAAGTTCTATTTCTGATACAATGGAACTGTACTGCCCAGCTTTCCACTAATCTAGATTCAGGGAGGGCAGGGAGTTTACAAGCTCACTAACTCTACCCCCCAGGGATGGCTGGTACTGTTGATCTTCAGTCTCATGCATTTAACTGTTTAAAACAGGAGTGACCTCGATTATTTAGATCCAGGTTGAAAAAGGAAGAATTTCTTTCTTTACCCATTTTTCCAGTTCTCTCCCATCAAATACTCAAAAATAAACTGGTGTAGAAAAGGCATAAAATCACCGGTTCTTGCCTGGAGACTCCAAGCAACGCTAACAATTGCGATGTTTATGGACTGACCAGGCACTTGAACCTGGTGTAAACGTTGAATAGACAGGGACATTTATCACTCTGACCAGTGTCAAAGAAATCTCCATATGGAGAAAGTACATGCTGCAAATCCCTACAGCTGATATAACAGCAATAAAATTTTGACTTTCATTTCATCCTACCCACATTTCTAATTTTCTTGTGAACATCATAAAAGGAAAGCAATGTAAACTATTTTCATTTCAGTGAAAATATTTCAACATGAACAACCTGTTGTGTTGTCTAGTCAAGGAGGGAAACAGCAAATAGCTTAACAGAATTCTGAAAAAAGATGAGGAAAAAATACAAATGTTAGAAACATCAAATTATTCAGTAACTTTTTAAGAAAATAAATCTGAGACAGGTGTAACAGAACTTCATTTAAAATGAGCAAAAAAAGCAGGATATACCATAGTATGAACTGAGATTAAATACAGACTTCAAAAAATTTAGTTATAATTACACAATGGTATATCTTACATAAACTAGGTTTTGAACCATACTTGGGACATCTAAGAATTAAAGACACCAGATGATCAATCTACTCCAGCACCAGATGAAAGAAACAGCTACTCTGTAAATCCATTCCAGTACTCGGCTTTGTCATCAACCCTGTGATTTCCCACAGAATTAAGCCACTCAACAGATGCTTTAATACCTCTGACAAAATAGGTTATTCAGCTTTAGTTTTTAACAGTATTATTACCTGTATAAATAGCCTTTCTGATATGGAATGAAAATCCTGCCTCAGAAATATTGTCTTGCTATGCACTGTGCAGTTTCTTTAATGCTTGTCTGACTTTATTTATTTCTACTTCATAATTGTCACCCTCCAATTTACTTGACTTTCTGCACTGTTTTGCATAGTGCAACATGTGATTCAACTAAAGGTGAAAGCAGAGTGATCATACAATATGCAAGTCACTGGAAGAGCTGAGCATGTAAAGGCAGCACAGAGGCACCTTCCTACAATTCCATGAAGCAATGAAGCAAATGAATCAGACAAGACTTTAAATACACAAACAAATCCTTGAAGATGAATTGGCCAAAATGAAATACTTTGATTCACATCAGTGAAACTGAAAGATTGTTTTCTACCCACACCTCGCAAATGGCTGAAGAGGGGAGGCAGTGGGGAAGAGCCGTAGAATAAAAAACAAGTAACAACTTATTCAGGAAAATATTTCACTGAAACGGAAAATAAAATCCCTAGTTAAATACAGTAACTTAGTAAAAAAAAAGAACAATGTTTTCATTGTACTCCAAAAGTAGCAATGAACTTCGAATTCTCTTATACCTAATAAAGCAAAAAGAAAAAAAAAAAGGAAAAAAAAAAATCTCCGCACAAGTCTCGGTATTTATAGTACTTTAGACCATCATAGGCTTTTCTAATGAAAATAATTTACTGGATGATTTAGTTTGTTCTCCATTTCAAGCATGCTTTCTTTCCATTTTTCAAAGATACAAAATATATCCAGAAGTCTGTTTTGTAGACTAAATTACCAAATAATGATTTAAAATAAGCAGACTGCTGTAATTCCACCTCTCGCAAACATCACTGAACACATTCCTCTGTGACCTCGATTAGAAAAGATTCTCAGCAAACCAGATTCAGATCCAGTCTAATACAACATGATCCCAGAGAAACCCACAGTGAAGGAGTGGAGTTTTATCCCCATTTGATAAAATGTGGAATAGAAAACAATCCTAAATCTTCAAGCAGAAACATTTCACTTCCTGCAAAACTCTTTAAAAATGCACTATTTGAACGATTTCCTTTAACAATTCAGACCATATACGGTTAGCTGACTACACATCACTTATGCTCTTCGAATTTGAAATTATAAATAACTCAGCATTATGAAGATTATTTTCTTTTTTCCTTCATTTTCGTTCAGTCAACCACTTCTCTTGATAAACCCAAAACATAAGATAATACATCGCAATGTCTTTTGTTTCATCCCTATGCTTGATTACTCTTGGCAGGTTTTTTGGTCTAATGAGCAAGCTGTTTGGCTACAGCTACCTAAGTTTAAACAACTGAAAAACTCATTTGTCAAATCTGAAAATACATCTACTTCATTTTCAAGCTTAAATTTGTTTTATTGCAGTATAAATGGATGATGCACATGGACATATTTTAACTCAGTTGTATAAACACTGTAAAAAATGCTACAGCTATAGAAAGCTTCAACTAGTATCTTTCTGATATAACTAAGCAAGAGTGGGATCTGTGTATATGGGAATTAAGCATGTGCAAATTACTAACCTTTGTCTGCATTAGAATAAAAAGTATAGATATCTGTAGAAGAAGCAGCGCTATACAGATATTAATAACCAGATGAACTTTTTATTATTAATAATGTTTGACAGCAACTTACAGTACTTCAGGGAAAATATTTCCTAACCAACATGCTGTTGAATAGTCCAACACCACTCAAACTGGGCTGGAAAGCCACAGCCCAACTTTTAAAAATTCAAATATTTTCCAGCTAAAGGAATATCTGTTTGACATGAAAGATCTTTTTAAAACCTAAACTATGTACAATGTTATCACATTTTACAACCAGATAAGCACTGTTAGAATCAAACATCAGCTTTGCTTCACAGAATAATTTTTCACATTTTCTTTAAGTATTATTTTTATAACTTCTCCCACCTTTCTTGCAGAAGCTGGAGTTCAAACAAACATCTTCTTGACAATCTCTACATGTTTGTAGCAATACTTCCCTTGTTCTTATGTGATATTTATAGGCATGTAAAAAAAGAGGTAGTTCTTCCAGTCACTGAACTGAAACTATTGCAGATAACTGCCTCATAAATCTGAGATATGAATTCAGAATTATTATTTTATTCTGCACACCACAAACATTGGTAAACCCATGTCAATCTCAGTATATATCCAAAAATGATCTGCAATCAATGGGATATCAAATGGTAAGATAAAACTGCAGACATCGTGAAGTTGAACCTATAAAATACTTCTAATATTCTGTGAGGTACTTTGCGCCTCAGAATGAGGGACAGACAGCATAAAACCACTTTACATTTTTATTGATCTGAGGTACCAGTTAGCATAACCGTGTGTGTGTGTGAGTGCATGTGTGCCCTCACACACAAGGCATCATTCATTTATTATTAAAAAAAAAAATAAAATTAAAAAAACCAAACCAAAACCCACACAACATCTCATCTCTTCCATGTGCTGGACATCAAATACTCTATAATATTAGTACTTTAGAACTTTCTGGGGGAAAAATGTTGTTGTCTTCCAATGAGTTACGTTACTCAAAAATGTCTTCTATTTACAGAAGCAGTGCTACAATCCAAATCTAGAAAACTTGAGAGGAAAAAAGTGATAGTTTCATATGCCCTAAGAAACTATCATTTTTACGAAGGAATGAAAAGAGAAGAATTGTAAACATTCAGCATATGTAAAAAGTATGCAAAGACAGAAAGGTACAGAAGCTTCTGTCCAAACCACAGTTTGGACACAGTTCTACTACTATGTAGAACCCAGTTTATAAATATGCATCCAGTCCTAGTGAAGAACATTGAAACGGTTTGAGGTTTAATATGTCTATATTATTCAATCTGCAGTACAAATCTACATAGTTAATTCCACTTCTGCATATCCCTTCCTCTCCATCTTTAGGAGACAACATCTGCAGATCTCAGAGAGAAATCTCATGATTCATAATCATGTTACACTTAACTTGGCTAAGCTACTTACAGTAACTACAAGGTAGTTTGGGGCCTACATCCCTGCATGCTTTGAGAGGATATTTTCTTTTGAGGAACCCATGGATATCAGTGGGTATCACAGATGGAACCAACTGCATCTTTTTCTAACACAACTGAGTCTTTTTCTTAATAGTGTAAAGAAATTCTGTCCACTCATGCCCCAAGTACCAGATTTCATCAAAACAGGACTTTGTAACTTCCTAGCAAGAATTCCTGAGTAAAGTTAGGTACATACACCTGTAAAAATAAGCACCTGTATGAAAAATTGAACAGTTTAGCAGTTTAGAAGAGAAATGCTAGATTTAATAAGCTTTAGAAAAATAGTTATGCACTTAGTGTGCTTTAATCCAGTTCACATATGCAACATTGTGCACTATTTGCAATACAGTGAGCAATATGACAGCCCTTTGCTGGCTTTGGAATGTAAGAGCTCTTCACATTCACATTTTTTGTTCCTGCATGTTGGAAACAAGACTGCCTGCCTAATTCTTAGTATGCCTAAAGACTTGATCAAGACGAATACGTATCTTAGTGATTATCTTAATGAAAGTTCTGAGGCCATTTCTCTGTCTTCCTTAAGATTTGAATTGGCTTGCATTCCAACATCATTTGTGATTTTTCACATAAAAGCAATTGGCTTTTATTGACAATGCACACAAAAAATTCTACGAAGATGGTAGACAGAAATCCTTTTAAACAGCAAATTAGCATAAGAAAAATCAAGCACTCGTTCCAGTCATTTTGTATTTGGGCCAAAGAAGGAAATGCTTCCAGATCAAACCAATATGAATTTAAATGCTATTCTTCCTTATTCTTCTGCAAAACAGCATAAATCTGTTGCCCAGATCATCTGGGAATATTGCAACTAATTAATTCCTTCACAAGTTCAGGCCTTAGAGTGCAAACTTTAATCTATGCCAGTAGCACACAAAGATTCCTGAAACCTGAAATGCTTTTGCCAAAGTAGAATTTTTGGGTGTAATATAATCTGTCAGGATAAAAGTAAATAAGCCACTATATACAGGCAAGCATGTTGTCAAATCCAATGGTCTTCTCTGGCCCTAAACTTTACAAATACAAAGAGTTCTCAGAGCTTGACGTGGACTTTTTAAATCTGACCGAAGTGGTTAACTCACTCTTTTGCAAAAGGCTGGAAGGGCACTTTCTGCAATGAATTCTTGTCACTGCTGCTTTACCTACCAATCAATTGATTTCACTCCTAAGAATCAGTTTGGGTTTTGTCCTGAAGTGATGTTCCAGTCACCAACACAAGCCCTGCCAAAACCTCAAACACATATGCATCATTAAATATAGATCCCCACACTCTTCATATTAATAACTTCCATCTGTTTTAATAAATAGCTGGTAAAACACAGATGATTTTTCACATGCAGTACCATATAACAAGGAATAAGTTCTGTACTTCTCACTGCTATGCTACAAAGATTTAACAACTGGAATGAATTTCATCAGCAATAGCAAGCTCAGAAATGTCAAAGGAGTTTGGCTTCAGCTGCATGTAAGGCCCCAGTGTAAGTGCACTACATAAAAATGTTTGATGACTTGCAGACTTTTTTAGAGAGATACTGAACAAGCTGCAAACTGACAGTCTCTTCTGAGTCAATGATTATGTATCATATGAGAGAATTAGTCCATAAGAATTTTCTGCAGCAAAATGTCAAGCACTGGATAGTCTGTAATAACAATATATTAATATAATACTTTCTGGAAGTGGTAAAATACCAGATAGTTTGAATGATTTAAATCTTTTAAACCCATTCTCTTATTGTGTTCTGTTAAAGCAGCCACTTGCAAAGATAATAACAGAGCGGTGAAATCACATCCTCATTGTAATGTGAAAGCTCTGTCATGGGTTATAATTTCATTGTGTCCTGTCCAAGGTTGCTACCTTACACTGCAGCACCTTTTTTAGGTACATCATTAATTCCTACATAATTTTCCCTACTGTAATCTATCAGTGTGAAATGGGACAGCAAAAGTGAAAAAGCATTAAAAAAAAAAATCTAACAAATAAATAAGGATTGTTCAAATTAGGTAAAAATGACCAGTGAAGCTCTGAACACTGATATTACTAGCCACTAACTTTTCTGTTTCAGAAATCAAATTTCAAGAAATACGAAAATTACAGAAATTTTTAATACAATCCACTATGATAGCATTTACTAGCATTGCCTCCATAGTATTTGTTTCTAAAGCAAACAGGCAAGACTTTTAGCATTAAGCATAGTGGGACTTACAGATGCAGAAAAAGAAACTCTCTATGATCACTAAGACATTAAAATACGTCAAGTTAAGACAAATAGGATAATAGAAAAACAACAAACAATAGGAGAAACACCACTGCAAACTCGGTAACAAAATTTTTAAAAAGGTCTGCATTAGAAAAATTAACACAAAACAGAACTACAGATATTTTACTAAAGTACTATTTCAATACTGATAACAATATGATAGAAATACCTTTGTTAGAATAAAAGTTGCCTTATGCTTGAATACATGGGAGTTGGTCTAAAGCTAAGTTCCAAAAAAGTAACCAGCTGCTGAAAGATTGTTTTATTTCCTTCAGCATATATTGTGGGGAAGGGAGGGGATTCAGGGACAACACAGGCACACCAGGACACACCAGGAGTCATGACAACATGGACATGACACAGACTGCTTCAATTCAGTCGAAGGAGTTGCACTCAGAAACTGGCCAACACTTGCAAACGTACTAATCCAAGCTATTATTTCTCTTTTCTGCACATAGTTACATAAAATGTTTTAATTATTACGAATTAACAGAAACAGAGGAGATAAGAAAAAAGAATTAATTGTGTCAGTCTAAAAATATTCTAATTCTGCTCAATCTACTCTTTCCTACATTCTGCCACCCCTTACAAAACCTCTTAGACATCTTTCCTTTCTGATTGTAAAGCCAAGATAGCCTATGCAGTTTCTGTTACTGTTACCATCTATTTGTGTATCACAAAGCTATTTATACTACACTGTAATAAGTACAGATGGCTAGAGTCAATCCCAATAAGATTTAATGGAAAGACAAGAGAAGACTGGGTATCCATAGCCTCTAAATAACCTACAGCATATAAAATAAAGATTATTCTTCAGAGAAAGGAGATAAAGATAAGATGAAACAATGTTATCAGCTTTACTTTAGATTATGAGGGTAATCTAAGGAAAAGCACATTACCATTTACTTAACTTCTAAACGTTAGCTATATAAAGAGCTTCCAAGTTAATGCCTTCCAAGAGACATTGAAGAGTTCAATGTTAACAATAGTTTGAGATTAGTAGACTCGTCCTTTTCAGACAAAAAAATATTTGTCACTAGAAACAGGCAGCAAAAACAGACCATAGGAAAAGTAACCATGTGAAAGAAAAAAGGAATCCGTACTTGAGAATGAATTAAAAGCACATACAAAAATTAGAAGCCTTTGTCAATAATAGAGAAGAAAAGAAAAATTAAGAGTTCCATTAGTCTTTCCCATTATAATTTGTCACATTCCATTTAGAAGTTATGAACAATTCAGTAGCTTCTTAAATTTCCTTAATTAATTAAAATTAATACAAATTCCTAACACTTTCCCATATTTTACAGTTTAAAAAAGAGCAGTCAAGTCCTTATTAGTCTCATTTCAAAGGCAGTAATTACAGGTGAAGGTACAAAACACTTATTCTTTCTGTCAGACCTCCTAGGCTTCAAAATTTTTCCTCCTTCACCATGTTAATAAAACTCAGATCATACAAAGTAAGTCATGGAAAAAAAAGTGACTGACACTACTTTAGAAGTGTCACTAAGTTTCAGCTAACAGACTGGCACGTGGAAAAGATTCAACACCCTATTTGCAAAAGTAACTTTGTGTTACTACAAGTTCTTGGTTTAACTTAGGCTTAAGGCAACATAAAGAAGAAGAAGCTAATCTTTCATGTTTTGCAATTCTATTTTCTCCTGATGTCATGATCATGATATATGTATGTCATAGAAGAGCTGCCGTACCCAACAATAAGGTTTTTCACCCTGAACCATAAAAGGTACTGGAGAAATAAGACCACAAAACCTTTTTTCACAACTAATGAGTTAACACGAGTTAGAGAAAAGACAATGAGTGCTGCACTATCCAATCCTAAATACTGACTTCCTCTAAAGTACATTTAGGACCTTCCAAAAACTAGGAGGGCTTCTTGTCCAATGCAAAAAACTTGTTGAACAGAAGTCCTGCTCCTCTCCAAGTAAAGTTACTGGTACTCCACTCTGGAACCATAAAAACCTTCCTAATATTTACATGGTAATACCACAATGAAGTGCAAGAACTTGCAATGAATCGTTTTCAACAGAGCCTTTGGCTTGGTCAGTTTTATAAAGATGTAGTTGTGATCCATAGCGGGACAGGGATGTTCTGCTCACAACAGTAATGAACAGCTGGCATGGAGCTTAGTTGAGGGGCAGTGTTTGTTTCTGAGAAGCCTTAAACCTTCAAAACAGACAAGGGAATAATGAATGCTGGCTACTACTGAATTGGTATAGAGACCTAGCATTTGATTTATCTTCTTTCCAAACACAGAGGTTTAGTTTTCACTAATGTTGAAAAAACATACTCTTTAAATACTTCCAAGAGACTCCTCTGGGAAGCCAACACGAGCTGCCCAAACTTGCCACATCTTGTAGAAGGCAATACATTTGATGGTCACTGTGAGAACAGCCCACAGCAGAGTAAAAAGGAGTACTATCAGTACAAACTTCCTCTGCATAGCTGACTGGTTTTAAGGTCTGTTCAATTTTCTTCTACCTTCTTTACCTTTGATAACTGTATTAACATGGTGGGATGATAGTTAACACTGCAGTAGGAAGCAGCTGTTCACAATGATCAACCAATCCTATAATTTCATGGCAATACTATGACAGTTGAGTTGTGTTCATTCACCAACTTAAATTTGAAAATAATCACCTAAATTATGACCTCTGAAAAGATAAAGTATAAACCACCAACAAGCAAGTTAGAACCCAAAAATCTCTCTTCCAGCAGCCAGTAAAATTTACCATATAAAATACAGCCTTTTTAATGAACACAAATGCACAAGACACTGGTTACAAATATCAATTACTAAAATTAGTTACTCCATAGAATGTTGTTCCATTGAATTCTAAAGTAATAAAAATCAAAATTTCTGAAAAGAAAGTCTGAAACTTGCAGATGTGATACAACAGACAACTACGGTTGCATGCAATTTTGTCCAACTGACTGTAAAGACAATATAAAAAGACAAAGTGATTTTAAATGACAAAGCCATTATGTTTTGCTCTAGGATTAGAAACACCATCACTATTTGGAAAGTAATCAGAAAGAGAAAAATAGCTCCTTTATTTCTATATTCTATTTTTTTCCACAGATTTACAGCATTATGAGTAATGAAGGTTTGCTAGATAAGATTTAGGATGTTCAAAGTTGGAGAGTATAAATGTAATGCCATTTCTCAATCACATCTCTCAAAAAGAATAATCTTTATTTCAGACAAACTGCAGTATACATATATGTATTTATCAAATTTCTAGTGCAATCATCATAGATAAAACCATTACCACAAAGTGTCATCAATATAACAAAATGTGAATGAAGAAGATACCCCTAACAGCATCTACTGAAAAGCCTCAATTCCCAAGCCTGAAATAAACAGAGGATACATTCACACGGGCTAGGACCTCCCAGCACCATGACACCACTGGATGCTGAAGCAGCCTAGCCAAGCGGCTTGGAAAACCTTAATAAACACATCAACCCTGAGACTTATTTTAGTGACAGACATGAACAGTTGCAGCAACTGGACTGCAGCAGCACTAAGACTGGGTTAAAAACTCTTCCTCCCCAGCTACTTCAGGTAAAAACTAAACATACTCTTGCATACCCTTGCATAGAAGCCAAAATGTTCGACTTGCATATACAACTTAAGGGAGTTGATTTTTGACATACCCCATCACCCCCCATCTTTAAGATGGAAAGTCTCCTACTCAAAACTAAGACCATTCTCAATTTTTGCACAAGAAAAAGACGTGGGAATGTAGGTAGCCTCTAACATACATCCAGTTTCCCACTATTACATGTTAAGGCACAGTTCTTGCCTAGACCTATTTCATTATTTTCAACAGATTTGTCAGAATGATCAAGACCTTTCAGAAGAATTGAAGAGTCAGTTACAGTTCTGCCTGTATGAAGTACTGAGAAGATCTTAGCTAATAATCTTATATTAATAACACCTACTGACAAAACTGACATTTTAGAGGATGTTAAGAGAGCTAGGTTTGGGCGTTGGCTTGGTTTTTTGTTTTTTATGAATAAAATGTCATATCCTGGTTTATCAGGATATGCAAGGGTTCCCTTTCTGAATGACTGTGTTCTTTCTCACTGTGATCTAAAACTCTTAAGAAACTGAGCCAATGAGCCAGAAGTCAGGGTCATTATCTTTCACATTAATCAGTCCTGTCAGTTAAGTCTTAAGTTAAGCCTTTAAATACTTCTTTTCACACCAGAATTCCATCTCACCCTTACATCTGCAGCGTATTTAAAGCCTGCAAAAAATATCCTACTCTGACCAGAGAATTAAATTACAAACACAGGCCTTGCATACCTTGATTTTAACTCTGCAAGACAGTTACACCTACATACGTTTCAAATGCTGTTGTCCTGTTCCTTAACAGAAGGCCACATCTGAACCACTAATTACATTGCTAACCACAATTTCAAAAACAACAAATTACAGTCACACAAGTAAATTTACTAATTATATTAAAACGTAGGATGTTAAAACTTCTCCACCATGTTATGTTTAAGTAAGATAACTGATAAGTGTTCTTACAAGATATTTTTCTAATGCATTCTTGTACAGGTAGATTAACACAATCTTGGGGGTTTTTACAGTTGTATGTTATGAATTACTGACAACTATCCATGCTTTAAAGGGAGAGTCTTGTGAAGTATTAGGACTATCCATAAATATTCCAGACTAGGTACCAATCAATAGGACATAAGCATTCTGCATAAGAAACAAAAGCATACTCTTCACTGAAATACCAGCCTTATAAAATTTACACAGTGTAAAAATAAGCCAGCATATTTGCAAATTGCCTCAGAAGAATCAGTATGCAGTACTTCCTCAAAGGCAGTCACTCTTAAAACCCTTAGAGACACCTACTTGTCACAGAATAAATTATCTGGCTAATATCCAATATTACAGTACATGTCAGTGGGCACCCAGGAGACGAGCATTAGAGAGCACTCAGCTTCCTCAGCCTTGCAGGTTAGTCCTTACATAAATGACTTTGCCCAATTACAAAACATAACTGATGTACTTATTTTGGAGTTTTCTAGTAGCAGCCTTCAATCCTAGAACATTACTATAGCACCAGATTTCGGCTTTTTTTCTTCCCAAATCACAGGTCCCAAAGCACATCACACTGAACAGGTATTTTTCACATTAACCTAAGGTCTTTGTTTAAAGATATGGAAGGCAAACAAAAATACCTGACTACTGACTGGAAATGTTCTCAAACACCATTATTATGCTTTTTAATAAAAACTATTGGGAAAATAAGTTCTCCCACAACTTTAGTAATTCTTCCCTAGTTGCTCAAGATAAATAGCCAAGTTTGCATCACACATGGAACACAGACATAAAGCTAGAAAATACACACATCACAAATCACTCCAGGTCTCAGAAAAATAAGAGACTTCTTGGAGACATTTACTTCAGTTTGCTACAGCAAACCACAGTCACCAGCAAGCTGTAGAACAAGAAGAAACCTGTTGCCTCTGAAGTTGCAAACCTAATCAATGCTTTACACCAAATCAAAGAAATCCAGTAGGCTAAACAGTAAAGAAAACAGAAAATTATTTTGCATGGTTGGAATTCGGATTTCTAAAAGTGACACCAAGGGATGCAGGATACTGGATGACTAAAGACAATCTTTTCCACTGACAGAAATGTGAACGGCTTTTGAAAACTGGTTGTGTTGCACTAAACTCGCAGCAAACAACAGCCCGAACTAGGCGCACAGGCGAAGCCCGCTGAGGACAGAGCCACCTTACAGCGGCAGGTTTCGTAACTGATGAGATTCGGGTCAGGCTGGGGCTGCTGCTCCCGGGCTCCGAGCACGGCGCTCCCGACACCGCGCACCCGCCGCGCTGAAGCCCCGCACCCCTGGCACCGCAACCCCCGGCCGTGAGCGCTGCCCCCTCTCCCCCGCCCGCCCTGCCGGCACTTCTGACAGGGCACGGCGAGACGCGGCGGTCCCGCCCGGCGCCGCTGCCAGGTGCTCGGGGAAGGAGGGGGCTCTGCCCCGGGCGGCACTGGCGAGCGGCGGCGGGGTTCCTGCCCCGCCCCGGCCCCGCTCCCAAACGCATCCCTTCCCGCAGCGGGGCGGGAAACGGGAGGAGGGAGGACAAACGCGGCAACCCCCTCCCTCCACCGCCTGGCGACCCGCAGGGCGGGAAGCGGCCCGCTGGGCCCCGAAGGTGCGGGCTAGGCGCCCCGCACGGCCCGGGGCACGCCGGGCGGTCCTGGCCGCTCCGCGGTGGCAGCGCACCGGGAACTGCCCGGCGGGACCCCCATCCTCCTCGCCGAGGCGCCGCAGGGAATCAAAATTAGCATTAAAATTCGGGGTGAAGGGGGGAAGTAGAGGATGCACCCCAGCCCCTGCTCCCCAAAGGATGCCCTCCACGAGCGGAACCAGCGGGAGCGGGCCGGGCGCGGCTGCCGGCCGGCTGGGTGGAAGGGCTGAACTTACGTCTCGGAATTTGTTCCACTGCCCGACCTCCTTGTCGTACTGGGAGATGGTAGTGAGCCATTGTTTATCGTCCAGAAAATTGCCGCTGTCCGGTCTGCCCCCGGCCGCCGCCGCCGCCGCCGGGCTGCACCAGGCTGCTGCACACACGCACACCAAGGCTGCCGCTGCCGTGAGCATCTGGGCGAGAGGAGACACGGGCAGGGGGGTTACCCACAGCGGAGCCGAACCCCGGCCGGGGGCTGCCGGCGGGGCACGGGACAGCCGCCCGCTGCGGGCCCCCTCGCCCACCTGAAAGCGGCGAGGGGGAAAGGGAAGGGGAGGCTGCCCAGCCCGTCACCTTGCTGCGAGCCCCGCACCCGCGCTCCTCGCCGCGGCCGGAAAGGCCGCCCCGCGCCCGCTCCCTCCCCGCACGCGCCGCCGTCTG